>JAQFYM010002787.1:0-21577 GCA_034694785.1 Agrenia bidenticulata
GTCACAAGCAATCATTTTGGCTAATAAGTCATCAATATATGACTGATTGAGTGTTGCTTGGGACATCTGGTGATCTGAGTGGCATTCACGAATATGTTGATGCATATTGTTTATGTTGTTATTATAAATAAATGTAACACCACATAACTTACATTTGACCTCTGTTTCATTTATTGTTTTAAAGACCTCTCATGCTTTGCTTCTTTTTTTTTGTCAAGGTTATCTGTGATTCCATGGGGAAGGGGGATAAATTAATAGAAATTAATAACTAAAGCGAATTATTTAAATTAATAATTTTGATCAATAAGCCCATCCCATATTTACAGCAACAAGAAAATTCTGGATGTAACATGAAAGCCAATTATCAATTTAATATTTAACCTGTAATTTTAATTTTCCCGTGCAGCAAATTTTACAAGTAAGCCACATGTTGTATTCACTTGTATGCTTATCGTAAAAAGAAAAAGAAAAAACTGTTATGTTACATCTTACAAAAAATTTCGTAATTCTGCAAACATTGCACTTTTCAAATCCAGAAAAACACTTTTTGGGCCTTGATCTTGGTGTCGTCTTAAAAAATATAAAATGTAGATATGGTTATTGTTGTTGTTTAGTGTAAAAAATACACTTTGAGCGCATTTTTTGCCTTTAAAACTGTATTAAAATGATTGCAAATAGTCGTTTTGGTATGTCTAAGATGCTTTTGCATATCCATATTTTTAGTACTGCATAATTAGATATTTTTTGTTTTGTTGTAAACCTTGTGTATTGTTATCTTAGCTTTTTTATGCAATTCGAAACACAAAACTTTATTATTATTGTTTGTATGATGATCTACTGCAGTACTCATATAAGTCGTACTATTTTAATTTTTTTTAGGGCGAATAATGCTTACAGCTTGCACGAAAATATCAACGTCAAAATGAATACATAATTGTCTTTTAGAGACAGTATCAATTACAACTACACATAGCCTGGCTGTAAAATTGAGTGCATCTTATATAAAGGTAAGCGTTAAAATGACATCAAAATTTTTTGAAGCATTGTATACATGTTTATGTTTGCTTATTGACTAAAAAACACTAGTTTTAGTCTTTTCTACAAATATGCGCTTAGTCATGCTTAGTACAAAAACCATGTTTGCCGTTTTAAGTTTGTTAATATATGCGTAAAAAGATTATTAAATAAGCTTTCTACGCATTCTTTAATACTTAAGATTTTGGTGAGTTTTTAAATTCATTGTAATTTTTATGACGACATATTTATAGTTCTAATTTTATTCAATTTTTTATTTTTTTAAAATCAAGTAATTTTTGTTACTATTTTATAATCATTTTGGTATTTGTTACAACAGTAAAATATAAAATTTTCTACAGTTTTTTCGTTAATGCGTAATTTGTTTTTGCGTACAAATGTATTTTTTGTTAATAAGTACAAATTCTAAGTAGCATATTTAACTAATTTTTATCTAGCAAAAAGTAATAGTACATATGTTGTGTTGTGTTCAACGCACTAGCGACAATCACTGTATAGAAGCATGCAGAGCGTCGCAAAAAAATTTATTTATAAATGCATATAAAGACTCGAATGAGCGTTCGAGCATGTATCGTGATAAACTTATACAGATCTGCGCATTTTCACTTATCTATGGCAATAAAAATTGTATAAACTATTCTTAAGGCATGGGTTAGAAATTGAAAACTTGGAACAATGATTTTATTTGTTTTTTAACCGAATTAGATACAAACAATTATAAATAAAAGACATTACCATTGTAAAGTTTTTATCCAGCAATAAAAAATACAACAAATCTAAGGCGTCATCTAACAGTTAACGGGATTTTATTTTATGTACAAAACTTGCAGCGGCAAAAATATAGTTTGTTTAGTTATGTCAATCTCTTTTTTTAATATATTTTTCCAAAAATAAAATATATGCACGTTTCATAATATTTTTGCTAAAGAAGAAAAAAACTATTTGGCTACAGCTATATGAGTAATTAACACACAAGACTACTTAATATAGGCGTTAGCGGGATTTATTAATGCATGTTTGCACTCATAACCTTACACAAAAAATAATCACTTTTTCTTATCTCGGAAATTTTTTTCTTTATTTTGCATTTATGCATTTGTTGTAAGTCTGGTTTTCATCTTATCTGAGAGGGCTCAAAAATGCATTCTACACGTACATCAGAGGCATTTTTTACAAATAGATGCATGTAATGTGCAAAAAGAACCTATTTTTGTGCGCATTATTCTAGGTTTTTTATACAATAATTAGTTATTTTTTTTTGTTTGGATTTTGAAAATTCCTAACCTTTATTTTCTTTATTTTTTTCTTTTTTCGTTATATTTGTGCAAAATTATTTGCAAAAAACATAAAATTATAAAGTAACATACGAGTTCAACAAGACAATGTAGCTTGTGATTAAAATCGGTCAAAGAAAACACTAAAAAAAAACAAAAATATATATGTGCGTTACTTGGGGGTTCCTGTTTTATATTCACATTGTCTATAAGATTGTTACTTATTGAATTTTTTTGCTTTTTCAACAAAGCGTAAGCTACTAATTTGTCGCATTTATGCGTATTTTTTTGTTTTTTTTGCCGTTACTTTATATTTGCTCGCTTAATTTAGATTTAAGAATTCTTTAAATATTAAATTTTTTGGGGAAAGACGCAGTAAAAAAATATTGTATGTATTTTGCCGTAAGGTCAATTTTTTGCACGTTTTTATATACACAATATCAATGACTGCCTGGAGGTTTACAAGAGAAAAAACAATTAACGACTTCAAAAACTTTACAGAACACCGGGTTCTGCTAGGCACCGATTAAAAAGCGTAGCATAAAAATATTATAGACAGGTAGTTGTTTTCTTTTTTAACTTTAACTACAAAAACAGTAATTTATAAATTGTGTATTTGTATTTTTGCCAAAACTTTCGGTATAGAACATTTAAAGTTATATCAAATTTTTGAACTACATTCCGCAACAAAAAAAATTTTTTTTTAGTCAGTTTTGACCCCACTCAGTACAAAAAGAGTCCTGTAACTTGGGCGTAAAAAATATTTGTACACTCAAAGCATAACAAATAATATATCCTTTACAAATGGTTGTAATTAAGTAGAGTTCTTTGGCTCAAAATGAACTAAAATTGTTTTGTTTTTCTTACTTTTGTGTTTTTTATTTATTATAAATTAATGAATAGATTGAATTTGTAAATGATGGAATACAAAAAAAGAAAATTGTATATAAAACAACTAAGGAAAAAATATATAATATTATCATGTGCATGCATAAGTTATAAAATCTTGTATTAAATTATTTTTTTAGCATAAAGATTTAACTTTTGACTTTTTTTTGTATCTAAATCCGCAAACATATAATGGTAAACGATTTGATCTATAACGTGTAAAACGCGTGTATATAATACTTGTATTTTTTTACCCCACGCAATAACATTTTTTTTTTTTAAATTTTTACTATACTTAACAAATAGACATTTGTATATAAAACAAAACGCAGTAAAATACAGGAACATACACTGATACAGAATAGCACTTTAAACAATTTTCATTTTTTGTAATGGTCTAAAAAACTTTTTTTTAAATTTCTTTTTATATATTTACGTACGTAGTTGTATCTAAAGTATCTCCATTAAGTACAATCATTTAAAATTACAACACCAGTAAAACAAAAAAAATTGATTTTTGTGTATAAAAAGACAAAACTACTAATTTACATATTTCTTTGTCTATTTTTTGTTTTTGTTTTTTTACATAACAAAAGAAAGGATATAATGCAGATTCTATAAGTAAAAGTACATGCAAAATGTACTTGCATGCCATTTTAACATGTTTTTTTAGAATACAGCAAAAATTTAGTTGTAATGTGTTTTACTTTACATTAATTGAATTTATTATATTATATTAGCTTATAAAATGCTAAAAAATTTTTTTTAAAAATAAATGTTATATATTTCAACATATTATTTTATGCAGGTGCTACTTTTTTTTAATATATTAGTAAGTTATCTTTTTACTCATTGTATACAAATTAATTTATATGTAATTGTTTGTTAATTTATATACAAAGACGACGAAATTTACGCCTAACTGATGAAACATGTCAAAAAAAAGACGCATGTAGTTTTTATACATCCGAACGACATTCGTGATTCGGGTGCATTGTTTTTTCTGTATTTCTTTTTTTTTCTCTTATTCCGTCATTTGCAATTTCATTTATTGAGTAATAAAAAAAGAAAAAAGTAAAGAAGTTAAATACCAAAAAACAAAAAAAAAAAAAATATTTAGAATAGATCTAAGGCAAAAAGATTAATGTAAAAATGTATTAGAATGAAATTAACAATTAATGTATAAACTTGTACTAGCAACTCAATAGAACACTTTCAAATGTAGGGGACGATATAAAATACGACAATGTGCGCAACAAACCCGCAAATTATGTATGAAATAGACAAATAATTCTTTCTGATTGTCTGGCGTCGCCAGTACCTCTACAGATGTGGTAGGTTTCTTTTGTATATTAACGAATGTTCTTGTAAACTTTATTTTGGACGTATGGAGTATACAGAATTTGCAACTTTGCTGTAACAAGAACTAATCTATTTATTTCACTTTTTAATTTGTAAAATTGACGCCAAACAATAACAAGGAGTCAAAGCTACTACATGACATTGTAGCGTGTCATTTGTTGACACGCATTATGTAAACAGTGTAATAAGCCTACAGTCAAACCTTGAACATCCGACACTCAAATAACCAAAATTTGGTTACCGACATTGGAAAATGTTTTTTGTATGTTTTTGACGACGTTGTATTATACCCGACATTTTGGTTACCGAAAAATTTATCCCCTATATAAAACAGGATTTAGGCATGAGAAAAAATGTTGAAATACCTAAAAAAGTAGAGCCTATATTTAATCCAATGAAATGAAATATTTATAAACTAACACTGGCCCAACTACAAGTGTTTTGCCTATATAAATACGGCTATAGTATTGTAATAAGTACAATAAGTATAATTTATAAGAAGCAAGATAAATGGATAGGTAACTCTGTAAACCTATATACTTATCTGGTAAGATGTCTAAAATATCCAATAACGGATGATTAATTTTGGTTGGATATGCCAGATGAATTTAATAAATCTAAGTTTAACACAAGGTTCAAAACGTCAGAAAGCATCATCAAATCCATGAGCGCGGTTTAGAAAGTTTTTGTGGTTTAGCAGCCTAGTTTAGCAATTTTTGTCAGCGTAATGGGATCAAAAAGAAGATTTTGCATAGAGAGGCCGACAAAGTACATGCCACAACGATCGAAGATGGAAAGTCACATATGAACAAGCAATACCGAGATAAAACCACGCAGGATTATACACATGGACAAATCAGCATCATTCTGGAATACAGCCCTACGATACATATATCAAAAGACTAAATATCCGGTTTGAAAGAATCGCAACAGAACAAAAAAATCGCACTATGTACAAATGCAAATGAAACGGTGTAATTAAAATCTATTGTCTTTTGAGCTATTGGTGTAGCCAAGATATTAAAAGACTTTTGATGCTGAAAGATATGCAATATATTGCGCTTATAAAAATGCCAGGAAGAAATCTATTGTATTTTATGATATGTGTCTTTTTCTAACAGTGAAATAAAGAAACTTAAAATAAACGTTGCTGTGATCGTAAATAATGCGCCCTTAAATGCAATATCTACAAATTTATCTAACACTTAAATTATGTTACGCAAGAAAAATACCACAAGCAAACTTCAACCACCTGATGCAGGTATAATAAGAGCATTTAAAGCGCATTATAGACGTTTTTTTACTGGCAAAACAGATCAAGAATCTAGAGACAAAGCAATACTTTTTTTGATTAAAAGCAGGTATTGCAGTATGCAAGCTCTGCATGGGCGAATGTATTACAAAAATTAGTACAAAATTGCTTTTTTCATACAAATTTTTTTTTTGTACAAATGATAGGACTTGCAAGTGGTATGACAAATATTTGCAAAGATGATTTAGATTTGCAACACGAAACTTGAACCCATTTAAAAACTAAATTATCGTTTAATGATTTCCTTGATTGAAAAGAAAATATTGAGACAGAAAAAATTATGGATGATAGTACAATATTTGATTTAATTAAAATTGGCAATAAAGATTAGGTACTAGCAATGCAAATGATTTCCGTGAGATAGACATCAAGATTGCAACACAAAATAAAGCTTAAAAGTTGAAATACAATGTGCTAAAACACTACTTTCTATTTATGTTTTTCCTTTTTATATTTAGAATGCCATGATAAGAACTCGGAACTCCAGCTATGAAACATGATTACAAATCTAATGTTATAATGACAAACAACAAATTAAAGCAAGCATTTTTTACTTACTTAATTTACACCGATTGCCAACAAGAAAATCTAATGAAATAGTTTAAATCTTAATTCTTTATAACCTTTAAACTTTCTTACCTATAGAAAAATAATCAAAATCAATTTTATAATTTAATTACACATTTACTGACAGGAAGCATATTTTCTTTTTTATGTGGCTTTTCTATTTAAACAGAATTTTTATGAATTAAGCCTTTTGCACCTTTTCAATATTTGTTTGCATTCTGATGATAATTTAAATGTAAAAGTTAGAACATGAAAATCTAACTGGTAAGTAGAAGCATAATAAAAAATGCATTTATACAGAAAAAAGTCTTTTCCATATAACGAACGTGTCTTAAAAAATTTTTTAAATTTTAAGCTTTAATCATGTCCTTTTTTTTCGTAAGATTATAATTTAAGCACTAATATCGTCGATTTTATTGATACAATGTTACAACAGTCTTGTCTTTTATTGCCTGACAAATGCTTATTCTTTGTTATTTAAATGCTTATTAGTTCGTATGAACTACAAAGCAATATGCATTTAATCGCAAATTCTGATCTTGTAAGATATGCTTGAACACGTACAAGCAACAAAACTACACAAAGTTACGGCAAACAAAGCTTATTGTAGACACGCTTGCAGATTGCACAAAAAAGGGCTTAAAACTGTTTTATTTGTAGTAGATTAACGTTAAAACTGCTTTTTATAATGCTTTAATTGCCGGTAACACTTTATCGTAAAGTTTTGTTGCAACCATATGTATTATTCTGCGTTTTCCTTGTGTTAAAAATGCAAGAAAAACGTTTTTTATAAGTAACATGTGCTTAACTGTGAAATTCTGTTCTTTGTCTACAAAATTACTGTGACATGTTTCAAAAAATTATATATTTTTAAACCGACAGAATTTATGATCCAACCAAAATTTCTAAAAACTAGTGTCGGATTATCGAGGCGCGACTGTATAGTTCTTATAAAAGGGGTATAAGACAAAATCGCTGCAAAATCTGTTAATTTTTTTTGTGAAAACAAACGAGTAGATGTACAAAGCAAAATTTTTTCTACGTTATCAACGCATCTAACTACGGCAAATTCTTTCTTTTTTGTCTTTGTTAAGATACGACAGTTTTATGTTGTAGTGCCTGTAGAAATTAGATAAAAAAACTGTTAAAGTACTTTTTTTAACTAAAATACACCCTTACGCAATAGATTTAGTTGCTGTTTTTATTTGACACTATATTAACTAGTTCTTTGTTGCCGAATCGATTACAAGCTTTTATGTTTTCTTTAAGACCAACATTTTGCAACAGAACTTCGGATTAAAGCATCAGATTATGATTCGGTCATTGTTATTTTTTTTATAAGTGTAATTTGAAAGAACGAATACAGGGTTAGTTTTTTGTTGTTACATAGAATTTTATTTTTGTTGTGATATCTGTAACTTATCTTACCAAAAAAAAATTAGTTCAGTTACTTCTAGTCAAAAAAAATGTTTTTGGATTTTCAAATACTATATTAACTAAAAAACATTCAAATTGTAAAATTAAACTGTATCAGATATCTGATAAATTTGTAAAAACGTCAAAAAGGCATACTCGGATCAAAATAAGCAAAAAAGTATGTTTTGCTAGTGTTAAAGGCAAAAAAGAATATGCAGTACTTTTTGAAAAAAATCCATATGTTTAATTACAAGAACAATATTATGATATATGTATTGTAAATTGTCTTTGTATTGCAGATCATCAAACAATCATTTTTCTAATAATCTAGAAAAAAAAGATGAGAAATATGATCGGATTAAAAAACCAAATATTATTATTACTCCACGTTAATTTAAAAATGCCATCATAAATTATTATATTTATAGAAAACACAATATCGCAAGTTTAACACATTATCGTTGTATTTTGTTTAATATGAAAGTAATCCCTATCCGAACCTATACAAAGGTATTATCAGTAGATATTTTATGAACTTGCATATATTTATCATAAAGGTATAATAAGCATTTTTTCTTAAATAGAAAAGGTCAAAAAAATTTTTTAATATAGCGTTATATTTAAAATACCATGATACTAAGTAAATCAATGCATCATGCAAATAAGATTGTATTACCTTGTACTAAGAGGGTCTATACCGGGAACTTTTATCTTGACAATTCCCTTGCCTTCTTTGCGCCTGAACCCTTGAATGCTGGTATCATTGCAAAAATCTCCTTTTAATTGTTTTCACGTACATCTAAAGAAAAATTAATATCTTATAATTTTTTTTTATGTCCATATTTATTTTTTCAACTTTTTTTATTTTGTATAATCCGTTCTCCTTTGCTTTGCGCATAACAAAAATGCTAATACACGGTAAAGGTAATGTTTTCTTGTAATTTTTATCGTATAAAACTACGTCTCCTACTGTGATTTAAGTATAATAATCTTGTGGTAATACTTGTATTTAGTTGTTCGCTTCTTTTGTTATTTTTTTAGACGGAAAGATGACTTCTTCTCTTTCTTCTTTTTCAGGTTATTCTCATCGTTTGTTTTTGCTTTTCAGGTAATTTTGTTTGCACAACCTTGTAAATATACTTTTAGATAGGCTTTGTAGCTATATTTTGTTGCGGTCTATGTTGTAGTTAAAATTTAGCGATATAAAAGTATTTATCCTGGTCGTTTTAGTTGTAACGGTTTAGTGTCTGTAATTCTTTTTATGATCTGTTTTTTCTAAAAAAACCGTTTGTCGGTGGTCTGTATTAACTCTAAACTATTTGTTTATATGTTTTCTTGTGCATAATTAAATGTAATTATCGTTTTAAAACATACGTTTTTTATTGATAAACACCGTATCCAGACATCCATGTACTAAAATTATTCATTTGAAAACTTGTTTGGCCACGATATCAGCTGTTTTGTTCTCTAAGCTGTTATTTGTAACTAATTGCGTATTAGAATCTAAGCCAATAAGTTTAATTTTTTTTTCACACGTTGTTGTTTGTAGAGGCCCAAGATATCTATACCTAGTCTTAAGCATACATTTATACCATAAGTAGTAGGTAGATTTTTTTTTCTCGTTCAGATAACATTGACTATAAGATACTTGATTTTTGACCGTCTTTTTGCATGATTTTTATGTGTGGATTTTTTAGAATGATTTTCCAGTTGTTCTGTCACATGCGTGCCCTATTTTCGCATGATGATTAATTATAATCTTCATTTTTCTTTTCTCTGCTAAACTTTACACCTTTATAAAAAGTTTTTTATGTCAGTTCTCCTAATTGCGTTTGTATGTTTATGTCGAGTTGTGATTTTCTAGTCTTATTGTATAATCTGCTGGTTCCTTTCGTTTTTCTGGTCTTTTATATTAAAAGGTTTTATTGCGGCTGCTTAATGCATCAGCTACATTGGTGTATTTCTTTTCGTGTCTTTTTCAAAGTTAATTTCTGTTACATAAATATTCCATTGTAATAGTTTTATTTACATTTTCTTGTATATTATGTATAGTAAAGCGGTTTTTTTGTTGTTAGTACAAATTTTTGGCATTGTATATGGTCCGAATGTCGTATTTGTGTATAAATTAGCAATGCAATCAGTTCGATACTGTTGTATTATGACGTATATGCTTGTTTTTTTTGTAAACAATAACAAAAGGCATGTATTGACAGTCATTAAATTGGCTACGCATTGCTTACATACCAGCTGAGTAACCATCCGTGGTTTATATAACGGCTCTGCCGTTGTCTGACGACACAAAAATGGTTCTTGGACTTAAATTTTTAGTTGTTGTTTTCATTTGGTGTTATTTATTTGTTCCGTATATAGATTTGTATATTTTTCTTATAAGTATTAGCTGTGGTAACTTTTTTTGCGGCAAATCCGTTTTAAATATTGGCAATATGACAAAAAGCTTTTAAACTGTTGCACATGTGTTTTTGTCTTTGACCCAGGTATTATGTTTTCGTGTTTGTTATTTTTTAGTTTTTTTATACCGCTTTGTTTTTTATATCCTAGGTAAGCCAATTTATCTACAAAAAGTACACTTTCTTTTCGTGTTTTTTTATTAGTTGGTATTTAGTAGCTCGGTTGATATTTTTATTGTGTTCTAGGCGTTTTTTCACTGTCAGTGAATATATTGTAAATCATCGTAAAAAAACACCGCAAATTTGTAATTAAAAATTTTGTACACATGCAAAAATTGATTAAATGTCTTGGCCTATACCAGAGTTCAAACGGCATTATCATATACGCAAATAATTCGAAATGTCAACATAATGTTGTTTAGATTTTATCTTTCTTTTTATATTGAGCATTGCCAATATGTCGATTTATAATCTACTGAGACAATAAATCGTGCTTTTGTGAGTACAACTTACTTTGTATCAGTACGTGAAAATTCTTTCGATCTTATACCGGGTGACTGTTAAATGTCCTGTAATCAATACGAACATTGCTTTCTATCGTTCTTTCATTCTTTTTACTTTTGAACTGCATCTCTGTTTTTTTTTCTTATCTGTTCATTTCGAAATATTTTTTTTTAATTTTCTATCACATTGCTTAAGCTTATCGGATATTTGTCTGGTATAAAATTATAATTACTTTGTTTGATTCTTCTAGCATGAATTCGTGTTGTATCTTTAGCTCTTGTTCGTTGTCCATGGCTTTTTAATTTCACTGTTAATTTCATTTTTCAATCTTTTATTTTGTTTTTGTGTCCCTTGTAACTATCCTTGTTTTCTGTCTCGGTTTTTTCCTTTTTTATGTTTTACAGGTATGTAATTAATTTTCTTATATTGGTTATATCATTTTAATTGCTACTTTTTGTCTTATAACTATCCTTTTATTTCTATAATTTGTTACCAGTACAGCTAATATATCTTTCACTGTATCAAAATTTTCAGTATGTCCCAGTACAACCTTTTCGTTTACTCTTTGTAGCAACGACCCGCGTTCTTCTATTCCTTTCTTTGTTTCTATATTTACTTGTATTGATGCATTTTCGTTATGTGCCTTTTCGGTAGTATTATTTTGTTCGCGAAAATTATTAGTTGTTGTATTTGGTATATTACTTATTTTTTCGTGAACTAAACATTTCTGTTTATTAGTTTGCTGTCAGCAATGTTGTTGAAATAACCTTAAAAAGGCACCTTAGCTTTCTGTCTTTCACCGTTGTATATCTAGCCATTAAAGTAATCCCCATCACAAAGGTAGGGCCGCCTCTACGTATACTGCGCATCATCTTAATATATATTATTCCCTAAAGATATTGGGCCACGTTTAGTGAGCTTTTATTACTTGTTTTCCTTAACTTCTCTTGCTTAATACAATCTTTTGTTTTCTTTTTATCGATTCGCAAAGTAAGTTTTGCTGCTTCTTTGTCTGCACTACTGTCATGCTTGGTTCAGTGTCTTTCACTGCTGCTTTCTTCTGTTCGTATAAAGTCAATTGTATTCTTGTACTGCTGCAATCAAAGTTACGTGTCACGGTTTGGCATACTTTTATCAATTACGATGTTTTGTAAATTTACACTATAAAAGTTGTATTCTGTTAGATGTTCTATATGTAGTATAAACATATGTATCATTGTAAAATTCTGTGGTAGTTTTCATAATTGCTAGAAATTAACTGTTTAGTTCTTCTATTCTACCTTTGAGTTTATTGTTAGCATTTACTTTTATATCCTTAATCCTCTTAATATTGCTCTTTTACATCTGGTTTTCCGATTAAATTCCTTGTCGTGGTTTTTCATATTGTTTCTGGTTATCCTACAAAATATTTTGGTTTTCATTACCATTGTGCTTCTAGTATAATTTCGGCTCGTTTAAAAATCTTCTGCTATGTCTTGTATTCTTCTCAGTTTTCTTGCGACATTCGTAGCTGAAATGACATTTTCTACAACGGTTTGTGTACTTTACTTGTATATAGTCTAATCTCTGTATTTTTTTTTATTATGACCCTTGGCTATAATTTTGGTTATCCGTAATAACTAGCTTGTAAGAGCATCTACTATTTTATCAGTTGTTTTTTGTTTCTATTGTTTGCTAAAATTATTTGTCTCTAAATGTCTTTATCCATTTTTAATTCTTCTTTTGCAGTTGCTTTTTTGATTTGATCTTTAATTGTTTTTGTTGTGTCAGACTAGATCCAAAAAAGTATTTTTTCTTTACTCATGCTATTGCAAAATATTTTCTGCATTTTAAAAAAATCTTAAATTTAGGTTTTTTCGCTAACTCTCTCGTCTACTTTACGTATTTTTATATTGGTCGGTTCTACCTTTGTATCTTATTTCATAAATTCGTAATTGTGTAAGTTTAACAGTGATTCGTTAGATTAATTTTTTTTTAAATTACCGTTGCAAAGTAATCATTTCTTTTCGGCTCTGTCTTGTAGTTTTTATAATATTTCGCTGTCTCACCACGGAGTGAAAACCCTAACTTACAAGTTGCATGTTGTCATTGCTAAGTTACTCGTATAATTGCGGTTAGTATTTGAACTTCTTAAGGAAAACTCCTGCATCTCGTTTCGTTATCCATTTAATATCTTTATCTTATGGCTGTCATAGATGCTTTTTTGTTTCTCGAAAACTGAGAATCTGGCACTTTTCTTCTTTCCATACATAACCATTTTTTTCGTTCAGTGGTTCCTGTATTTTGTTACCTGTATGTTTACTACTTATAAATTTTCTCACGACGATATATGCCACTGACATATTGCCTTTGTTCACGGTACGTTTCAGATTATAATAAACAAGCAAACACGGGAATGATGAAGGACAAGCACAACTCCTGGCCCGTTTTTTCCTTTTTGTAAACCCTATTCTATTTTTGTTTGGGTACTCGGTACTAGTTAGCCCTTTTTTCCATTTGGTCTTTGGATCCCCGTCTTCCTCTTGCGTGTGGACTTTTGAATAAATACTTATTTATCTTTTCAATAGATTTCAAGGGCTTTTCTTGACTAGGTCAAGGTTTTCTAGCGGGATTTGTTTTACTTATCACTACACGACAGTACGTTTCTACTGTCGTGTGTACTATATACTGTCTCTTACATGTCGTCTGTTGCTCTGTTAGTATCTTCTCTAGTGTCGTTGATGACGAGTTAGTTCTAGTTAACCGTCTCGGGTTAGGTGGTGGTCATACTACTTTCTGTGCGTGTGCCGCTAAATTGTTGTTTGCTTTCAGGTATATTACAGAGGAATCATCAATAAAACGTTTACAAACCTTGTATTTTTTATCATGGGTGTGAATGCAAAAAGTTTTGTACATAGAGGAAAAACCCTCTATTTTTCAAGATTTTTTGCATTATATTATTCCCTATAACTAAGTAAATCAATGCATCATGCGATTTTTACTTATTATCCCCTGTACATAGAGAGTTTATACTGGCATAAGCGCCTTTACAATGAGAACAAAAAAAGAGCATATACTAACAAGATAAAAAAATCAGTAGTAGACATTATGTGATATGTTTGTTTTAAAAAGCAAGGTTATTTGTTTTTTATGCCTAGCAGGTATTTTTAGAAAGCAAATGGACAAAACTTTGCGCGTATACCAATAAGGTGCATTTTTTAAACACTGAAAGAACAAAATATATTACTTAAGCATAAAAAAAGCCGTATTATATGTTATTTTTTCATTACAACGCAGAATTTTTGCTTTTAAGCTAACTTGACTATGCATGTGCGCAAATATGTCTTAGTTGTTGTTAAAAACGTATAGAACCATTCTTATCAAGCTAGACATACTAACCGGTAGCTTTACAAACAGTACTGTAGCATAAACCTTTGTGCTTGCGGTCGTTATTCTTTGTGTAATAAAAGGCACAAAAACACGTATAAATGTATAAAATCTATAGGCTTGACTGTACGAGGCCACCAAAGTATTTTAACAAACAGTTTTTAGCAAAAAAACAATTACTATACGTATTTGAGCAACATGATTTTTTTACTGTAAAAGCATGTCAGGATATGTTTTTGCGAAGAAACAGTTCTTTGCTTCATAGTATTTTTAAACTTTTTTGCAATAAAACTGCATACTTAAATGTTGTAAAAAAAAATACGCCTTTGAACTTTGTTTTTTTAGTTTTTTGAAAATATTTTTTGAAAGTTTTGAAATTTTTGCTGAACATTACTGCACAAAAAAAAAACCCTTAGTTTATATCGCGCAATTTTTCTTCTAGGAGGGCTTAAGTTCTTCTAACCCGTTCTCTACCCTGTATCCTGTTTAACAGCATTACATACTTATTTCTTTTTCTTGTTTTGCACATCTGTTGTTATGTTAAACAGTACTTTCTGTACACAAAAAGCATGTATAAATTTTTTTCTTATATTATACAAAAATTCTATAAACAAACAACTTCGTCAGTAGGAGTTTTTTTAGATATAATGAAAATGATTAATCCTGCATCTAAGAATTCCATATTTGCAGATAATTTTTTTTCTGGATGATCTTTTTTTACATTGTTTTTTTTAAATAAAAAAAAATATTTAATTTAGTTTTTAAAAATTCTGATATTATAAATCTAGATTTGTAAATCGTTTTTTGAATTTTTTATGTACAAAAAAATGTATACAGATATAAAAAATGTAACAGTAATTTTGTCACACAACGATTTTATAGATTTAACCACTGATTTTTATTTTTTAGAATTTTGTGTTTTTTTTGGAATTATAAATCAGTTTATACAAATATCAAATAAAAAGAAAACAGGTATAAAAAAGAATTTTTTTACTAACGAAAATTATAAAAAAAAATTTGACTATGCAGTATAATCTACAAAAACTATGAATTTGATATTTTGCTATTATCTTAATAAACTATTAACCTCTTATATTGCAAATATCACAAACAAGGGCTAAAAAAAATCTGGTTTTGCTTGCGACCGCATTCAAAATATTTTAATAAATAATTTTTGTTTCTATTGGGATTTTGCATTCCATTTTCCTATGAAAAAACATAATAAAACTGCCCTGGTACAAAAAAAACGTAATGAAAAAAATATTAGTCATTTTAAAGCCATAGTTGAACTTTAAGCAAAAACTCCAATGGAATTTTTAGATCCAATGGATTTTTTTTGCTTTTTTTTTGGCCTGCAAAATTACATATAAATTTATCGAGCACGGCCTGTAACACAATTTACAAACTTAAAAATTGTTAGAATACTGAATTTTCTAAAGGCTTGATTCCATAGATAAAAAAATTTCTTTAGAAAGAAAATATACATAATCCATTATAGTATGTATGTTTACAAATCAATTTATTTTTTTGAGCGGCATTTATAAACTAAAAAAAAAATATAACGCTTACAAAAAAAAAATCAAATAAAGGTGCGCAGCAGATCGTCATTTTTATCTCCTAAGTTTGTACGCTTTGCATTTTTATGCTCATCTTAGAAACTACATTCTTTGACAAAGACTTCTTTGAAAAGTGAATCCGCAATGAAAGACATGAAAGAAACACAAGCTAAAAAAGGCCTTAATTTAAATGATATGTTTTTAAAGTCTAATGACATATGTATATGTTTTTTTTATGTGTGGGTTATGTTCTAGGTCATTCATAGTTATTATAGTTTTGTTAATTTGTATTAAACTAGCTGTTGTTGGGTTTAAAATTTAAATTATATTTGCCTTATACAGTACGGGCCTAGGTATTACTTAAAGCCTGGTATGTATATCTGAAACTGTAAAAAAATACTATGAGTCTTTAGGTGGGTAATTACCGCAACCCTGACTAAGATTACGCATTTTTATTTCCGAACAATATAGGTATAAAAAGACAATATATAGCCAAAGCATATAAAAAAAATCTGGTGTTTAAGTAGCTATCCTTTTTGCAAATACTTAGATTATACAGTTTTGAAACTGTATATGCACATTTAAGGCCAGAAGTAATGTAAAAAATACTATAAAAAACAAAGTATATTTTTTAAATAAATTCAAAAAAAAAACAAAACATTAATCTGTTTTGTACAAATATGCTTTCTCTTTTTTTTTATAATGTATTCTTTTTTTAGTCTGCCATAAAAATTAATGCTAGATTATTAACAATAATATACAAAAAAAAGCGTTAAATGTAAATTTTTTTTATACAGCAAAAAGGTCAAAGAAAAGATCGTTTAGAGTGTTTTGTAATACCATATAAAAATTTTTTACGTAAAGACCTTACAAAAAAGTTTTTATTTTAAGAAATTGGAGGTTGTTTTGTTGTACTAAATGTCAAAAGTTGTTAAGAGAATATTTATTTTCGGTTTTTTTATGTGACATACTAATCTTAAAATCTAATACAAAATGAAAGTTTTGCATATATTATTTAGTCGTAAAAAGGTTTACACTCTCTAGCCATATAAAAACCAAAACAAATTTTTAAATGATATGTAGTTTTTTTACTATTACAGATAAAGCATTAATAAAATTGTATAATAATACAAATAATATACCGTATGCAAGTGCCAATATCTATACGTACCCTTAGAATCTGCTGTTACAGGCGTTTAAATGTTTTATTTATTTGTACACAGACAATGCGCTGTTTTATGTATATTTGCTTAGCTTTGTTAAAGAAATGAAAAATAACAGCACAATAAAAATTTTGCGGTTGTTATATCTTTTTATGGATATATATTTTAACCAAAGTTTTGGCTACTTGTTTTATGCGTTATCTGCTATAGCTGAAATATCGTTTTAGCAAGGAAAAAAGGTTGTTCTTCTTATCCGGACTCAAACAATATGGGTTCTTTGAATTTTGACATCGTAACATTATCCGAAATAACAGATACCAATAGAGTAGTGTAAAACCTTATTATCATCGTATAAATTAAACAACTCTGCAATAAGTGGTTTTTTTGTTGTCATATAACCACATCCGATGTTTCCAAAAAAATACTTTTTTAGTGAATCAGAGGTTTTTTATCGTGAAATAAAAAATTTTGTATGTTTTTTGGAGTCAAATATTCTTAGAAAAAGCATTTTTAATATTCATAGGCTAAGTTTTACCGTAAAGCACGCTGTGTAAAGTAGTATGGTCTAAAGTGGCAAAATTTTTGGTGATACTCAAAGGGACTTACGTAAAAAACTAAGCATGAAGTTAAAGAACTTAAATGTATATTTATTCGTGTTTTATCGTATTTTTTCATACTTGTTCCAATAGCGTAATTTTTTTGTATAACATGAAACGTTTTTAAAAGCTTTGCACTAGGCTTTATGGTCACAAAATAGTCAAAAATGCTACAGAAGGTATATGCAAGTAAAGATTAAAAAATATTAATATATAATTACTACCAAAGACATATAGTATCGATGCATACTTTTCTACTAATTTGGTATAAAAAAACTTTTTTCCACTACATCCTACTATTTTAAATAAATTAAATCTGTATAAAAATTATGTTCCTTTTCAAAAAACCAAAATGATTTACAAAAATTGTATGCAAATTACTTGATTAAACAAATTATTTTTTGTCAAAATTTTAGACTTTTTTGACTATTGCTTTTATGCAATGCATACGACTATCACTACACATAATTAACAAAACACATATAAAACATTTAATTATGCTTTTTTCAAATATAAAACTTTCGCATATTACAAAACAAAAAGATATATACACCATAACTGCAGCGCATAATTTATCATTGTAGAAACGTATTAAGTGCAGTCATTAGATAGCCATAATCATAAATTTATGGTAAAAAATTGATGTCATTTATAGAGCTTAACTAAATGAAAAAAAAACTATAGTATAATTACAGATCAACAGAAGCCCTAGTATGATATGATGCTGATTACCACGCTGACATTTTTTTACCTTGAAGATGTCGTTTGTATACGAGCTGAGCCGGACCCGGATCCCGGCACAATTTTTGCATTTTTCGGTCTGGGTCCGGGTTTTTTAGGTAAAGTTTTACAGAAATAAAGTATCAAAAAACGTTTAAGACCATTCGTAAAAAGTTTGTTTTGCCATAGTTTGACTAAAAACATCACCTTTGCACATAAAAAATAAAAGAATTTGTGACATGACTTTGTTGTCTTTTTTTATCTTTAAAATTATAGCCTGAGTCAAACCGGTCTGTTTTCGGGCCGGAAAATTCGGAAAATTGTCCGGGTCCGGGCCCAGCTTTAGTTTGGATTGTAAACAATATCCGACAAATAAAAAAAACATGGAACCACTGTTTTGATATACCACAAAATAATATACACAAACAATAATATAAATTTTGTTTAGAAGAATACTCGTATACATAAAAAGTCAAATAACATAAATACTACAATAGCTTAAATATACCTAGTAAGAATACGCCGTTACATGCTTAGATATGGCATCCTTCTTGCTTATAAAACTACCTATAAAAATTTAAAACAGTTATAATTGCAGCTAATTTTGGACGTTCGACTTTTTACATGACGGTAAACTACATTATCATCATATCTGCAAATGATCAGTTTTCTAAAATACGAAAATATAAATCAAGGGGCCAAAAATGTTTTTTTCGGCTTTCTTAGCTCCACTGTTTGCAGAATTATACAATGTATAAAAGATAAAACTTTTCATATATATTCATGTCTTACTATTGGCATTGAGCATAGAGGATAATACAACATTACGATGAAAAAGTTTTAGCTTCCGAAAACATGCATAAAGGTTCAACTATAAAAATACGAATTTGGCTTAGTATTTTTCCGGATGATATATTTTCAAAAAAATTAAAAAATACAAAAATACTGTCAATTAAGCTTGTATTAAGCTGAAAAAGTAATTTTTTTTGATTAGTTTGTAAAAACACTATTCTCAATTAATAATACGGAAAATACAAATTTTCAATATAAGAACCAACAATAAGATATAAAGTACAATTATTTAAAACATATAGTTTTAAAGGATTTCAAGGTCATCTAAAAAGTCAGTCAAAAATTACAACAGCATGTATAACGATCATAGGTGCAGAAAAAGTAAATTATAAGCAAAAATGTTTACATATTGTAAGTGCGTTATGATCTGCAAAATTGGTGGTAATATTGGAACACATCTTTTGCTTACACTTTTAAAAAAATTAAATAAATATATACTTTGTATATTTTAGGCTGTAGCCTTCTTTTTAACATGTTTTTTTTTAAAAAGAAAAATTTTTAGTTTGGAAAATAACTTCATTTTTAATAAATAAAATGTTATGATAAATGGTCAAATAATTATAATACATATACCCACTGGCTCCGTTAGAAAGTTAAGGCCTTTTTCAATTGTCATTTTTCTAGGGCTTTTTAAACCTTTCAAATACACAAGAATAGATTTTTTATAACATAATCAAGGCGTGTCTATTATGGCTAATTTAGTTTTTGCGTGCGCTCGTTTTTACAAATAGATCAACTTTTTTGTTATGTATAATGTAGTTTTCGTGTTATATATAAGCATGTAGTAATTTTTGTATCAAACAGTAAAAAAACTTTGTGTACAAGCATGTACAATACAAAATTTAAGTAAAAGTAATTTCAGGCAAAAACATTTTTCACCGAAAGAGACACACCCTTAATCTTGTAATATTTTTTTTTTTCTTGCAAATGTCAACCATTTTATTTTCATATTTTAGTTTTTTAACAAATACCAAAGATTTTTTTTTAACACGTTGTGCAAAAGTGAGTGCACAAATATCAAATGACATGTTTTTCTGCAAAACACTAGCTATTTGTTGTTCATTGTTCGACTAGGTCGTTTTTTACATGGTCAAATGGCTATAACTTCTATATACTAAAATGTTACAAGAACAAAAACCACACATATACAAATATTCAATGCTGCAATTAATTTCCAGCATCATTTTTGTAACAGAAAAAGTGACCTTTTTTTATTTGTAACGTACCATTTATGCATGATAAAAAAAGACAGTTTTATGTTTTGCGTAATAAGTTACACTAAACATGACAAGTCTATAGTCCTCGAGCAAAAAAATGTCATCTACGCATTTAATATATATTTGCTGATATATAGAACCATGTAAAAAGTAAAATTTTGTAAATACGGATGCTCGGTATCTTTTTAAACAATTTTTTACATTATGGTATATTTGTATGCAAAAATTATTTGTTCACAAGAATTCATAAAGAGAACACACGTGATTTATAGTTGCTATGTCAATTTACAAAAATGTATGGGAAGGCTTTACATATGCCTTTTATACATAGAAAAATGTATACCAACGGCCGTTTGTATTAATAAATCACTTTTTTGTAGTGTGTTTGTGCAAGTTAAAAAATAAAAAAAAAATGTTTTCCTTGGCAAAAAGTTTAGACTTAATAACATATGTATACAAACAAACTACACTTCATGAATAAATAAATATGGTCAGCTAATTTTTCTTTTCGATTTATATGTGAACGCATTTATCAATAGAAAACATTTATTTTAACAGTAAGATGCTAGTTTTTTTATTTTTTATTTAGCAAAATGAAGGTTTCCCTTGTATAAGTGCTCTGTGTAAGTGTTCACCTTACCCTATACCCCCTTAAGAAGATTTTGCTTATTTTAATCAAAAACAAAATAAAACAGCTTAAATATTAGAAAAAATAACTTAAGTAAAATTGAAGACTTGTATGTAGCTAGACTCTTTAAAAAGATGCTTTTTTAGATGCATCTTTATATGTACTAGGGACTCTCATATCCCGGGATAAGAATATCCCGGGACTGAAAATTTTTGAAATATGCTATCCCGGGATAAAGCAATGTACCGTTAAAAACCTTTTTGAAAAATTAAAAATTTTATACATCCGCTTAATTTTGTTATACATGTATTTAAAATTTTAAAAACATAATTTGTATGCAGGAAATAACATCAAATTCGAAAAAAAAAATATACTGACTAGAAATAATAAACGCACAACTTTTTAAATTTGTTTTTTATTGTTTAAAAAATATACGCCTACCGTAAAAAGTGTTAAATACACAGAATTTTTATAATAGAGTGAAAGAGACAGATGAAATTGATTGCTAAATGTTGAATTCGCGTATATTGTATTGTTTTATATTATTAGAGTATAGATATTTAATTTTAAAAGAGTGAATATACCATTTCCAAATCAAAAAGGACGTTTTCCAAACCAAATACGACGTTTTCCACACCAAATAAGACGTTTTCCAACCCAAATGAGATCTTTTCCAAACCAAATAGGACACTTTCCAAACCAAATAAGACATT
>JAQFYM010002788.1:0-21570 GCA_034694785.1 Agrenia bidenticulata
TAAAAAATTGTCTACTATCCCAGAACTAGTTCTGGAGGCTAATTAAAAAATTGTCTACTATCCCAGAACTAGTTCTGGAGGCTAATTAAAAAATTGTCTACTATCCCAGAACTAGTTCTGGAGGCTAATTAAAAAATTGTCTACTATCCCAGAACTAGTTCTGGAGGCTAATTAAAAAATTGTCTACTATCCCAGAACTAGTTCTGAAGAAAATTTGATGTGTATACTAACGACAATGCATGCATATGTTTCCTGAACGGAGTGCATTTTGACATTCCAGCTGTCTTTGCGCCAACTCTACCAAAATACTAACCTTGAATAACCTTTATATGAAATTAATGCCACACCAAATTTTTATTTATATTTATCAAGCCTTTAAAATAAAAATGCTACAATATGCAATAAAAAATAAAAATTTAATTGTATATTTATTTTTATGTTTTTATTTATCAAAATGGGTTGGACATCTCAAAATGCTTTGATCGTCTTATCTTATTAAATTCGGTCTCTCTTAGCTATTATTGGAGTTGAGTGTTTCCAGAACTCTGACACTAGCTCGTCACATCTCATGTCATCTCATCTCATGTTAATATGAAAATAAAGTCAATATTCCAATTTCAATCAAACTTCTTTGTTGTTGTCCTCCATTTTGATTGACTGAATGTAATCTGTTGTGAACAAGTTGTGATGTGGTCGGCCAATAAAAGTGGAACGAGGCAATTGAATGACAAAGAGGTGGATAACGATGTGGAAAACGTGGAAAATAGTCAGTGTATGCATGTCAGCAATGGGAAAGCGTGGAAAATCCGCAAGAAGCTCCAAGCATGTCATCCGTGGAAAAATGTGGAAAAACAAGTAGTTTATAATCACGGAAAATCGAATAAATCAAATTTAAAATAATATACATTGTTCAAGTTTGGATTTTATGACTCAGTTTGTACAAATCTCGTAATTACACGTGGGCGTATCAATGTATTAAATTGCATCGTACCTAAACTGTACTAGATGGATCCACTGATTGTTCATCGCATACAATGTATTCTAAATTTAAAAAAACAAATAAACACTTGATTTTCAATTTAATTATTAAGTAAGTTGTACAACTGTGCAACTTACTGTTGTATTCAGTTTGTCCAGTCAATCTAATCCCAATTTTTGAGTAGCTTCGTATAACGAGGAGCATGAAACTACGGAGTTCTCTGATGGTTGGCTCTTGATATGTTTTTATCTCACATAACTTTAAAAACCAAAGGACATAAATTGTGCAGGTGTTGTCGATGCTGTAATTAAAAAAGTATATAACTAAAATAAAAAAACAACTTTAAGGCTAATACTATTTACTTTACATTACTTACGGATGTAAAATTTGGAACTGATAGAAGGATAATTTCATGCTCTTAAGATCGTTAAATCTACAAAAGTTAGCACAAATTTATTTTTGATGCGCCTATGAGGACGTACTGCAGTCAATTTCTGATTTCCTTCGAATCGGACATCATAATATGTAATCTGACGGGTCAGAAGGTTTAACTACATAATGTATCACTTATAAATTATAATTAAATTAAATTGAAATATATTTTAAATTTAACTACCTCCATTATCGCTGAATGATTTCTACGACCTCTGAGTTTATTAACAACGTGTTCATGAATGGGAACTATAATTTTTTCTGTACCTGGTGGGATCATTAAACGTTCACCAAACTCACATACACTTTTATATGCAACAGAAACACCCACTTGACCTAAGGGAACCAGAAGAACTTTGGATGGAACTTTCCATCCTAACAAATCCACTGCCAAATTCATCCTGTTCGTCAACATATGTCTAAAACTTTGACAAACTTTGCTGAAAGTTTTGTAACGATGTATTTTTTTAAAATCATTATTTAAATGTCGCGATAAGTAGTATCATTGAAAAAATACTATTACCTAATTTCAGTCGAATTCAGTTTTGGATGACCCATATTGTCCAACCACTTATTCTTGTCGACTTCTATCAGCTGCAAGTTTCTTACCCTTGAAAGATTAAAAATATTAAAAATTAACCTTCATGGCCTGATTTCATAATGCATATCGCTTTATATAAATTGCAATAATTATTTAACATAAACTTAAGATTGGAAACGAGATAACGGATTTGCATAGGTGTTTTGCTTGTTTGAGACTGTTGAATCTATCCGCTTCATGCGCATGCTTTCTATGATAGAATTTCAATGTCTCTTGTGTGCAATTTCTGAACACTTTGTTGTCAAATTTTCCCCAAAATGACCATTATACGATGGAGACTTTTACCCACAGTGAGCAATTAATGAACACTTTAGGGAGACTTCTTCCCAAAGTGACTGATATATGAAGACTTTCGAGGAGAGTTTAATTTACAAATTTTATTATTTTAATCTGGAATTAAAAATGAAAAAAAAAATTGGATTTTTTCATAAATCATGTCATAAAAATAGAACCTCCCGTGGATTTTTGATTTTTTTTTTTTTAAAGTTAGACATTATATGTATCAACAATTAAAGATAAGTCTCATGGACACATTTTGCTTAGTATTTACAAATTTTATTATTTTAATCTGAAATTAAAAGGGAAAAAAATCCCATCTTGCTCGCCCAATTATTGTGTTTCCGGTGATTGTACTCGTATTGTCTTATCATGGCCCGTACCTCGACAATATCCATCACCTACGATGATGGAGATTGTCGACGTGAGAAATGCACAATGAATTGTAAGCTTGTCACACGCGAGAAAATTTGTGAAAAATACATTTCAAACTATTCTTATTACTTGTGATGTGAATTACATTTACAATTATCATCAGTAAAGAGAATTCGTTAGAAAGCTGTGTCTGTCCACAGTTGAACCTTGGCGCGTACTCTATGCTTAGTTGCACTCTGCCAACTCTATCATAAAATTGCACAGTGCCCCTGCACTTTGACGACGCCGCTGCGATGCTCATAATGGCAACGTTGGCTGATTATTTTTTCTAGGCGAGTCTAGGCGATGTCCGTTTATTATGTAAAATTTCTTGAAGTAGACAAAGAATTCCATTCTGTAGTTACGTTCCTTAAAACCATACCAGTGAAGACACCTATCTGAAAACTCCACAAAAATATTCTTACTTGCCCGAATTTTCCTTGTATTTGACTTGTGCACGAGATTCAAATCTGCAAAGTAGTTGTGTGTGACAAAATTCAAAAACAGGTAATTAAATTATTTTTCCATTTGGGTCGTGTGTAAACATTATATTTGAAATATAAAAATCAATTATTTTTATGCTTAGTGTGTATATCAAACTGTTTACGTTTCTTTTATTCTATTAGCAAATTTATTGAACATGAAGAGGGGAAATTCGCTTAGGACAAAGGCACAGATGAAGGAATATGAAACGGCGCAAGAGAAATCAGCAAAAAATTATAGAAAATGGGGGTCAGAGCATCTTGGTATTGACTTGGATCCTTCTGATGTCGAGACCGTCGTCAACGCGAAAGAAACTGAAAATCTGGCTAATTCTGATAACAATCTCCTGACGAATGAAAAACCGGGTTCAGACTTGAATTTGGATTCGATTGCTGAGCCCATCATCGACCTACCAGCAAATGAAAAAGTTTGCAATTTAACTCTGGATTCCCATGAGACTGGCAATTCTGATGGGGTTCCAATGATTGACAACCCTGGCATAGTAAGCTGCAACGTGGTCGACGTAGTACTTGATCCGAATCGGGTTATTTTTAATCCTATATACATTGGATTGGTAAGGAATTCCAATAAAATTCAGGTATATTTTGAACATGTTGTTTTTTCCCATGTTATAAGAATAATAATTGTGTGTAAGGTTGAAAGAAAGTATGTAAAAAAGAAACGTAATAGGAAAAGGAGATGGACCAAATCTTTTAATAATTATTATACTGTGAGCATATTCTTGATTTAATTTTACATTGATGATTATAATTTGCTATGACATTCCATTATATTTTTTTCCTTTTTTTTATAGGTTGATTATATTATAGCGTCTAGGAATAACTGGGTACATGGTCCGATGGAAAAATTTCGGGAGTGTGGATGACAGTTGGGTATCAGCCACAGATATCAATTGCAGTGAGCAGATAGACTTTAAACGCGCATGTGGGGAAGAGGTAGAGATTGTTTCAGCAGACGAAGGAGACGGTGCAATGCCAGGACGGATAATGTAATAAATTAATGATTTTACTAATTTTTTAAGTTTAATTAATGTTTTTCTATATTTTAGGAGGAGGATTTATGACCGCGTCTCTGACTCTGAATAGATATAAGACATTTATTACTTGTTAATAATATCTAAATTAATATCTTTGTGACCAATACATTTTATAACGCTAAAAGTTTGGCAGTCGTTTACAGTAATAATTAAAATTTGAAAGTGTATGAATGGAACTTAATATAATTTCAGTGGCTCATTATTTTAATTTTATGAAAGGGTTCACTTATCGAACCTCCACTCGATTACGACAATTTTTTTATTTAGTTCCAATTTAGATTGGTCATTGTGAGAGGATTAACGGTTGTAATACCGTTTTTGTTTTTGAATCATTTAATTATATGTCTATTTCAGTTGTTGTAAAAAAATTTATATAAATCCACCGGCGGTTCGGCTACTTGTAATTAGTTCGTTTTTGGATTTAAAAATCCGTCATGCTGCCTGTCCGTCGGTCGGTCTGTCTGTCAACAAATTCTCTTTAAACAAGTGCTATTGCCTTAAAATTTTGAACATTTGTTTGTCATTTGAATAATTGCTTGTATGAGTTTGAATATGAACTATATTGGTTGATCCATTTGGGCAACCCCTATGGGATATACATGGAAATGTATATAAATTGTTGGAATTTGTTCTCCAATGGTTTACTGAAATGAACTGGGTCTCAAATCTCAAATTATAAAAAAATAAACGGAGTTCCTTTATGCATGAATCTACTACTTTCATATGAATTAAGGTGATTTACGCTCTGTTCATTTTTAGCCCGAGCCAGGGCTTATGGAACCGGTCTGTCGTCTGTCCGTCTGTCTGTCCGGTACACGATAACTCACGACCGAATTGGTCTAAGGTTCTGAAATTTTGCACACAGTAGAGTTGACCAAAGTTGGGAATCAAGTTCGATTATGGGTCTGATTCGATGAACGGTTGACCCGTAGGGACTAACCCTGTGTGGTACATATGAAATTACACTATTAGAAACATGAAATTTCGCACGATGGTAGATTGTAGGTCTTAAATCACAATACAATAGCAGATTGGCAAAAATGTTGTCTTGTGGGCCAACCCAACCGTTTTTTTGTTTCGTTTTTTTTAAATGGTCATAACAAGCTGAAATTTTGCAGAAGCTGAATTTGGGCAAGACGGAAGCTTAGGTAGGTGAAGGACATGTGGGTACTCTGAGAAAAGAGAATTTAATCAAGGTCATGAATTTTTTACTTATTTACTTAATTATGTCATACGGTTCATGAGATTAAAGTCAAAACCATCTTTGTCAATACTAAGAGTGAGTGGAGCGCTGAAAGCGCGGCACGAGGCTCTCGGGATCGATCCGACCAGACGGACATGTAGATAAATGACAAAAGTCGCAAGTCCGTTCTGAAGAATTTGGCCGAGGTTTGTAGACTGTCCAAACGTTGTTAACAAAGCAAGAAGTTATACAAGAAGTAACGTTCCAATTATACACTTGGCTCGGGCTATTGAAGTTCTTGATGGGATTGTCAATCCATGATTTAAAATGGGTTGATAGTAAAAACAGATGGATAAAATTGTTAATCCATGGTTAAGCCAGATTAGTGTTAATTATGATTAACATGGGGAGAAAAGAGACCTTGCTTTCTTTTATAGACAATAGTTCTATGCTCGCTGAAATCTGATCAAGTTGTTTAGACCAATAATCGTATCTTTATCCAAACAAGTCCGTGACTCAGTAAATTGTCTGCTAAACTAATTAGGAACCCTGTGATTATAATCAACTTGTACAAAAATTATGAATTATGAATTTGGATTGTCGAATTATTTGTAATAAATTTTTGTTTGGGGCAGTGTGATACTTATATTTTCAGGTAAATTTAGTTGGCACTATTATTCAAATTATGCAGTAAAAGTACATATTAATTGAACCAAATAATTCAATATCGGGCCAAACAATGAACGGAAATATAGGATCAAGCACAAACAAGAAGGTAGAAAGGGTTGTTCAAGGCCTTGTGTTGGATTTGGTAAGTATTCAAATACAAATGCATTGAACAACATTTAACAAATTTATTTATAAATAGATTGAATTCGTTAAAGTAGCGAAAATGGTAGCTGAGAAAGAACGAGTCAAATCTGAAAAGTCACACAAGGACAAGGTCAATAAAGACCATCAAGATGCGCTTTACGAAATGTAAATGTCACAAAAAACTACATAACCTGATGAGTTAATTAATTTTTGATTTTGTATAACAGTGATGACGACTATGCAGCTCTAATATGGCATCTAAAAGCAAACAACATGGAACATCGGATTCCATTATTTTGGCGAAACAAAGAACAGCAGAATTCAAAATAATGAATGATTGCTCACAAAATAAAATTCGACAACGAACTAAATATAGTACAAATGTTCAGCTTGACTACAATATATTTGAGCATAGTATGTCATCCTGTAAGAATAAATTTAAAATAGCAGGTTGACAATAATACATTTTCAATATTTATTCCAGTTTGTTTTTAAATAAAATTGGCTTCTTAAAATATAACAATACCGCAATAAGATCATTTTCCCTATTAAATATTTTGCAACGTAACGGTTATCAATTTGATGTAGAACTAATTTTCTGTGACGGGTTAAAATATAGTTTATATATAAACGTTGCAAAGCAGAAAACGGGAATTTTTTAATGGATTGACGTTACAAAACCAACGATCCAACCTTTAATGATAATTATCCCTTAACGAATAGAAATAGATTATATATCCTGTATATCATAAAAGAAGGTGGGATGATGTAGAAAGTGATAGAAATACTTGTAATTATCGTTGTTAAGGATGTCTAACTTTCCCCTGTATATTAAATCCAAGCAGCTACCAGAGGCCCGTTCGTTAGTGATAGAATTCATATGGATTTCACGAAAACCCAATTGGGTCAGCCCCCAAGGGTCAATACTTTAATGGACTTGGCTGATTTACGAACTCGTCCAAACTATGAAGCCAGAGAGTAGTGTGCAAAGTTTGAAGTCAATCGGGTTAATTTAAAGAGATTTCTACAGACCCACAGACACACGGACACTAGCATCCCTACCAGCCCTATATCTAACTACCTAAAAACGAGACAATGTTCTTGTTTTTACTTTGCTCCTATCTCTTAGGAAAACGTTTTCGTGATTCAGTTTGTAACTTGAGTTCATATTATATTTTCACTACAGAGGAACCAGCGAGTTTTTTCTTAAGTTTTGGTGACGAGTAAAGCTAAAAATCAATCAAGTCTAAATAGTACTTGACCCGAAGAAAACTATGCTAGAGAAATACTGAGGACTGGTTGTCTTTAGGACATTCTCATCCTTTGGACTTTGCTCTGCGAGTGATACTTATAACGAATAGCAATATATTATGATTTTGCTATTCGTACATGTAGTGCCCTCTGTGAGATTCATACATAATCATTGACCATTCCTCGTGAAGACGAAACAGTTTCTGCACCTCTCAGTACAGATTGGATAGAAGACCGTGTGTGAATTCTCCATTTTTGTTTTCGTAATAATTTCTCTCTCCCTCTCTCTCTCTATCTCTTTCTCTCTCTCTAGTTGTGCAAACTTGAATGTCTTGAATGAAATCAATTTGGTTGATAATTTAGATTTTGATGGACTCAAACACTACCATTGACACCAACATAACCTTTGTCACTAACGGTACATTGGGCGCCATGCTTTCAGCCAAACCTGGACAGAGTGTTTTAAAGTTGACACACATAATCGTTGATGAGGTCCAAGGTCGTGATATCCATACCGACTTGGTCCTATTGGAGATCAAATTGCTACTAGCAAATCTCGAAAATTGGAGACCTAAAATCATATTGTTGTCTGCAACAATAGAGATGGAAAAGTTTGCCAATAACTTTCAAGGTTTTCGTATTGGAACATTGGACATCCCAAAGAATGACAGAGTTCATCAATTAGAAACATTCTATATTGATGACTTGGAGAACGGAATTCCATGTGGAAATGGAAATGATACCATTGTAATTTTTTTTAAATTTATTTAAAATAATTATTGAAATTCGTGTTTTAATTACAAGTAATTTTATGTAGTTGGTGAATCATTTCAAGGATTTCAATCCACAAGTTGACCGTTCCAATGCAAACCACGAATACATCCCAGCACTGATCAACCAACTATACAAAATGGAAAGAAATGAATGTGTCAAAGGAGCTGTTCTTGTATTTCTACCAGGAATTGCAGAAATTACAGAAGTTGGAGACCGACTAAAGTATGTTGATATTTATATTTAAATACGAATTTAATAAGTATGTTTAATCGAAAATATCAAATCTTAGCAAGTTTGCAAGAAACAATTATCAAGAATGGATTGTTATGGAGATGCATTCAAACTTGACAGATAAGGATCAGAAGGTCCTATTCCTGCCGGTGAAGCCTAACCAGCGAAAGATTATTCTTGCAACAAATATAGCAGAGAGTTCATTAACCGTGAATGACATCAAATATTATGGTAATATCATATGAGAAATAGAATTGTATTCAATAAAATAATCCATTTTTTTCTTTAAAACAGTCGTAGACTTTTGTGTAACAAGAATAATGAAAGAGGATTTAGAAACTGGATTCTCTGGGTTATCGACAGTTCTGGCTTCTAAGCATCAGTTGGAGCAGAGGACAGGAAGAGCCGGACGGACAGGTCCAGGCATTTGCTTCAGATTGGTCACCAAAGACTTTTACGTAATTTTTAATATTAAATTTAAACCATAAACTACTTGCACATATATACAATTTTTTTTTTTTTTTAAATTATATTTATTTTTAGAAAAACATAATGGAGATGGAAAGCATGGCAGAAATGCAGGTTTCAGGATTGAATTTGGCTTTTCTCCATGTCAAGAATTTAAATATGGGAGACATAACATTTATTACTGTCTGCAATCAATCCTCCAAGAATTGAATCAATCCATAGTGCAGTAATTTCTCTGAAAGAGGTATATTTTTTTATTTATATCTATAAATATTTGTTCGTTTATGAATATGACATGTTTCTCAGATTGGAGCAATTGTTGACGTTATCCCATATAGTGAAGAGGATGGAAAATTGACTCTTATAGGGATGTTGGCTATTAATTTATCCTGCGACCCCAAACTGGCGAGATTGATTGCATTCGGAAGGGTATTTGGATTGTTTGACGAATCGATAGTGATTGGTAATTAGTTTTAAACTAACTAAACACTGATTTAACTTTAAAAATTTTGCAGCCATGTGCCTTGCGAGCAAACCGATCTTTGCAACGTTTACGAAACCACTTGACAAAGGGGTCAACTCATTTATTACAAAAATAAATGTTGGTGGACGACTCCAGTCTGAAGCTATGGCATTTCTGGGAGCCTTTTCGATTTATACTAAAGCCAAGAAAGAAAATCCAGAATTTTGGTTTTCAGTAATGAAGGAGAATTTCATCAAATCTGCAGTTATCCGAAACGTGGACTATACAATCAAAAGAGTCCTGCGAAAACTGAACACTTACATGAATATTAACGCTCCATTCATCCCAAGAACGCTAGATAAATTCATTGAGGATGAAGATCTACTACTTCAATTCCACCTACTGATGGCAGCGGCCTCTTATCCGAATATATTTGCTAGTCCAGTTCATTCTAACCAAAGCAATCATATTCAAAAGGTAAACCAGGAGATGCTCGGTTGCAGTCCTCGTGATTCGATGATATTGGAGCCAAAGTTTTTAACAGAGATTCCAACAATATCAGAATTAGTACCGCTTGTAGATGAGTTGAGTAAGAAAATCCCATCAGTGAATCCGTAGAGTATCACATCTAACGCATCTACTGCTGTAGTTAGCTATGTGACCGATGAAAATGAAAGGATTGGTAGATTTGCCGAACAAGTCATCAGAGGGATGAAGTTAAAAGCGTTCAATCACGTTTTTTCATTGAAATCATCAACCGAGTAAGTGTAAAAGTTTACTCGGCTATAAAGGAAGGCTATCATTCAAGCAATTCAATCCGAAAAAGAGAGCAAGATTTACGGTACCCCAATCCCAGCTTATACTTCCAGCTACACCTCAGACGATGGGAATTATTGATTCTGAATCAGAATTGCAGTCACAATCACTTTTGAATAGTAAATCTATTGAATCTTCGGTTGTTTCTTTAGAGTCTATACCTTTGAGCTATCTTTATAGAGATGTGTTAAGTTTGCATTGAATATTTTATAGTTATTTCGAAGATAATGTAATTCCTATACTTCTAAATTTTCCCGTTGTATCATAGTTTTATGCTTTAAATATGTTACTCTAAATGTTATAATGCATCCGTTTATAAAATAAAAAATATAAAAATCTATCTAAAAAAATTCGGGTCCGTAGGGTATGTCGCAGGATAAAATGTCTGGCTTTTGAAGAAGTCGATATTTAAAATTTTAAGTTCATTTGAAATTGTTCTGATCTATAGTAACGAGTTCACAACGACAGATTTTTTTTTTAATTCAGTAATTTAACTACGCTTTATATTATTGATTAAAGCAGGACTTAAAGGGTTGCCATACGTATTTCAAATCAGCTTCGAAGAGGTTAATCAAAAGGAAAAGAAAAATACTAACAACAACATCCTGAAATAACATGCCAGTATCAACTGCATAAACTAATTCTATTTTCGAAACCAAAAAACTAAATCAGCCAAATTAAATAATCCCTCAAGTTCAAATTCTTCTGCAACTGTTGTCAAATCAAGCAGTTCTTGGGTTCGCAAACCTTGAAGCAGTTCGTCCGTATAAAGATACTGAAATTTGAACACAAATTTTTAAACAATCAATTCATAAGTTTAACAATTATCAACTCAAAAATTATTACATTCACAAGCGGCCTGTAAACTACAGGATTCGCCGTAAAGAAATACAATTCCTTGGCCCTTGGCTCCATATTGTCGATTCTGTTATGCAAAATATGAGAACGAAGTCCCAAAACTTCCTTGTGTACAGGAATTCTGATCTGATCAATTCCCAAACCGATAACTAAAGTCAAATTTGACCGATGACCGAACTTTAGTGCCACACGAAATCCATCAGCAATCGTACAGGTTGCTTTTTGTTCACGCCAGTAGCTGCACATGATAAAATTAAAATCAAGAAAATAATTAAACAATATTCCATTAGAATTATTTAAATACAATCCCACTTACTCTGCATCTTTAGTTTGAGCCAACATATCTGGATTCAATCCACAATCCTCATCTGCGAAAAAAAAATATCACAAATACGGACAAACATAATTATACATAATAAAAACAATGATAACTGAATATAATCTTACTAAGATATGTACATAAAAATTACCCATTTCATCTCCGGTTTTTTCCTCACGCTTTGTTCCTCCTCAAGTTTGGAGCCACTTATTGAGATCACTCCACTTATCAGAGCCTTCCATTTCCTCTTGTGTGTATGCAACTATTTTACACGTAAATTTTAAATAAGAATATCTCAAATGTGATTGAAAAATGGCGACCAGATGTAACCGTAATACCACGAGAAACAAGTGAAACAGTCTGATGCTTCACAGAGAAAGGGAAAAAATTATAAGAGCATGCGCATTTCAAAAATTTTATACTATAAAGATTTTCAGTGAACCCTTAACCACACACAGTCTAAGTAAAATTTGAAATGCATTAAATGGTGTTTGATTCAAATTTTTTTATAAAACCAAGACTATGTCAATTTATAAGTCAATTGTCTTTTATGGGATTGATGTGAATACTATAATTTAAAATGTTGATGGAGTTTAACCCTCGGATAATATGCCAGTACCGTTTCTGGCCGAGTTTAACCCTTGATTTCTATGCCAGTACCATTTCTGGCATGGATTTAGCCTTGTAAAATATGCCAGTACCATTTCTGGCATGGATTTAGCCTTGTAAAATATGCCAGTACCATTTCTGGCACAGATTTAGCCTTGATTTCTCTGCCAGTACCGTTTCTGGCACAGATTTAGCCTTGATTTCTATGATTTCTTAAAAAAATAATTACTATCCCAGAACTGGGTCTTGAGCTTGAAAAAAAAATAATTACTATCCCAAAACTGGTTCTGGAGCTTGAAAAAAAATAATTACTATCCCGGAACCGGTTTGGCAGCAGATTGATCAGGTCTTATGAGTAATTATCATGAAACCCTCTCATCCCGGAACCGGTACTGGAGCTTGAAAAAAAAATAATTACTATCCCAAAACCTGTTCTGGAGCATGAAAAAAAATAATTACTATCCCGGAACCGGTTCGGAGGCAGATTGATCAGGTCTTATGAGTAACGATCATGAAACCCTCTCATCCCAGAAATGGTTCTGGAGCTTGAAAAATAATAATTACTATCCCAGAACTGGTTCTGGAGCTTGAAAAAAAATTGTATCCTATCCCAGAACTGGTTCTGGAGCTTGAAAAATAATAATTACTATCCCAGAACTGGCTCTGGAGCTTGAAAAAATTCTTCTATCCCGGAAAAAGTTCTTGAGATTGAAAAAAAAATTGTCTTCTATCCCAGAACGAGTTCTTGAGCTTGAAAAAAATAAAAACTATCCCAGGACGAGATGACTGTGCCATTGCTTCAGATTTAGCATTGTGTAATATGCCTTTGATAATAAATCCAATTAATAAATAAAATTGTGCCAGGAATATTCCTGCTAGATTTCGCTATGATGAAAATGTTTTTAAAGAACTGACAAGCCGTTCAATTTCAAAATAGTTTTTTGTATTGTGTTAAGATTTTATAATTGTAAATAATTAAAAAAAACTATATTGAAATGAAATCGAACGGCTGGTTAGTTCGTTAAAAACATGGTAACTCTTCTCCTATTTATAAGAATGAAGTGTGCTCTGCAGCTCTGATCCTCTATATCGTTGAGACGGGTATCGGACTGATTACATTTAAGATAAGACTGAGACTCACTGATAACACATCAATAGAACTAGCATTCCAATTTCATCCATGCTTATATTGAATGTCAACCCATTTCAAATCATGGATTGACAATTCATCCATGCTTATATTGAATGTCAACCCATTTTAAATCATGGATTGACAATTCATCCATGCTTATGTTGAATGTCAACCCATTTTAAATCATGGATTGACAATTTCATATATGCTTATATTGAATGTCAACCCATTTTGAATCAAGGATTGACAATTTCATCCATTTCAATCAAACAATGACACGGGTTTTAACATGCAGTGATCTGCTGAGAGGTTCAATAAAGTAACGATTGTAGAGGTTTAACGTGGATTTTTATGGGTCATGGTTGAAAGTTCTTATCTCTGTTCATGTACCGCTTGTCAAGGTTAAAGGTGAACATTCACTTGGGTCATGATTGAAAGTCGTTGTCTTTGTTCATGTCCATTTATTATATAGAATGGTGATGTGTGGACATGTTATAATAACAATGAGCATGCATATTTAACCTACGAGGACTGTACTTTGACCTTCTTGGCTTATCGTATGCATATGTGTATCTTATCATCTCACTTTTAAATTAAAGTCTCCAAAGAACTCATTCCCCTTTTAATTAAAAAAGGACAGATTCAGCATTGTAAAATATGCCCGTACCGTTTCTGTAACAGATTTAGCTTTGGCAGTATCATTTCTGGCGGAAGCCCAGAACGCAACGAGTTCTGGAGCTTGAAAAAAATTGTCTTCCATCCCAGAACTGGGTCTGGAGCTTGAAAAAAATATAATCACTATCCCAGAACTGGGTCTGGAGCTTGAAAAAAATAATAACCATCCCAGAACTGGTTCGGGAGCTTGAAAAAAATATAATTACTATCCCAGAACCGGTTCTTGAGCTTGAAAAAAAAAATAACTATCCCAGAACTGGTTCTGGAGCTTGAAAAAAAATAATAACTATCCCAGAACTGGTTCTGGAGCTTGAAAAATAATAATTACTATCCCAGAACTGGTTCTGGAGCTTGAAAAAAAATTGTCTCCTATCCCAGAACTGGTTCTGGAGCTTGAAAAAAAATTACTATCCCAGAACCTGTTCTGGAGCTTGAAAATAAACAATTACTATCCCGGAACCGGTTATGGAGCTTGAAAAAAAATAATTAGCCTCTCAGAACCGGTTCTGGAGCTTGAAAAAAATTGTCTTGTTATCCCAGAACGAGATTTCTATGCCATCGCTTCAGATTTATCATTGGATAATATGCCTTTGATAATAAATCCAGTTATTAAATAAAATTGTGCCAGGAATATTCTTGCTAGATTTCGTAATGAAGAAAATGTTTTTAACGAACTGACCAGCCGTTCGATTTCAAAATAATTTTTTGCATTGTGTTAAGATTTTATAATGGTAAATAATTAAAAAAAAAACCACTTTGAAATCGAACGGCTGGTCAGTTCGTTCAAAATCTGATGGCTCTTCTCTTATTTATAAGGGTTAAATGTGCTCTGCAGCTCTGATCACCTGTATTATTATCAATTCAGTTTGAAAATTCACCAGATCAAAATATATGTATTGACCATTGAGATTAGATTGACCTGATTTTATTTATATATCGACGAGAATTTGCTGTTAATTGGAAGACAGATTCTAATACAAAATCGAGTAAATTTGAATATTGACAAGGGGGAAGTCGTATGGGGTCAAAACAATTGGTGCAGCCGGTATCAGCTTTTTAAATTAAATTTTTTTTAAATAAAACATCAACAGAACCAGCATTCCAATTTCATCCATTTCAAATCATGGATTCCTCATCCCCAAATTGAGCGATATATGAAGATTTTGTGGAAATCTTGACCCAACGTGGGCGATATATGAAGACTTTGTGGAAATCTTGACCCAACGTTTTAGCAATGAGAAATTGTGCCAGGACCATTCCTGGCATAGTTTAGCAATGATGAAAATGTTTTTAACGAACTGACCAGCCGTTTGATTTCAAAATGGTTTTTTTTTCATTATTTAGAATTATAAAATCTTAACACAATACAAAAAATATTTTGAAATCGAACGGCTGGTAAGTTTTTTTTAAACATTTTCATCATTGCGAAATCTAACAGGAATATTCTGGCACAATACTATGCCAGAAATTTTTATTTAATTAATTTATTACTCGAAATGGCTGATTGCGAGCTTGCGCTCATGGAGCATCCTTACAATTTCAGACAAACATTCAATATGGAGTAAATTCTATGCCAGAAATGGTACTGGCACAATTTTTCATTGCTAAGGCTGCGCCAGAACTACTCCTGGAACAATTTCTCATTGCTAAATCTATGCCAGAAATGGTACTGGCGAATTTTCAAACTGAACTGGGAATAATACGGGACCAGCGCTACAGAGTACCCCTCACCCTTATAAATAAAGGAAAAGAGCCACCATATTTTTAACGAACTGACAATCCGTTCGATTTCAAAATAAGTTTTTGTATTATCTACACACATAAAATTGATACGCAACACAAAAAAACATTTTGAAATCTAACGGATAGTCAGTTCGTTAAAGACATTTTAGTTTGGGGTTGAAGAATGGCTAAATGAATTGCATGTTTTGGTTCAATAAGACAGATGACCATTGACCTTTTGACCAAACTAAATAGTGCATGAAAATGCATATGACCTGAAAAGTAAATGTGTTTCTTGTAACTTATGTAACTGTTTCTGAAATAAAAGAGCGTCAGATGGACATACAGGCAAAACATTCGCAAAATTAGATGAAGCTACAAAAAAAATATCGATTAAATCCTTTATTTGTTCTGAAAACCTTTGTTTGAATAATAATAAATGAAATATTAATATATAAACTCATAAACTCAACAATAAAATTAACCCATACAGGTTAAATATATATAAAATTATATAGAAACGCTAGTTTGTTTATAATCTTTAAACCCAAATATAAATTTTTAACGAACAGACCATCCGTTAGATTTCAAAAAGTTTTTTTGTATTATTATTTTAATTTTATAACTGTAAATAATGCAAATAACTTTTTTGAAATCTAACGGAAGTCAATTCGTTAAAAAAAATTTATTTGGGTTTTAAAAAACTTTGATGGAACGTCAAATTGACCTCATCTGGCCTCATCAAAGCATGCAATATACATCTAGAGATTTAATGTCCATATTCATTTACTTCATTTTTACCGGCATCACTTAGTATAAACGCGAAAGTTTGAGACGTGCATACTTAAAGATAAAAAATCATTTCCAAATATTAATATTCTACTACATTTACAAAATATTTAAGGATTCGTCGTTCAGGTTTTTTTTATTCATTTCATACAACGTACTTTTTAAAAATCATTACCATCAACGACCAAGAAATCCATAGGAATTATCACACACTAGTAAATCGCATCCTAATTCCTTTGGCAGAGGTGTTACAGCTGATTTGATAAGATGACACTTCACATCAAACAAATTAACACTTACATTAATCCCATTAATTTGTGCCAATACAGAAACTACGGATATTTGCTACAAAATAATGATAAAGTAAGGAAAAAATAACCAATCGTATGCAATAATTCAATGCGTATTTAGAAGATTGAGTTTTCATTTGTATACTACAACGCTGTTTGGACGATGTCACTTTGGGCCTTTAATGTCAGAGAATTCACTAAACCATTCATCTCCAGATTTACCTGGACACCATTGGTACATTGTCCCCTCATTGATTATCGACAATAGCTATCGTTTCGTCGAAAGGGAAAAAGGTATATAGTCTTGATCACGGGCCATATTGTCGGTATGATCACATACATTTTCTTCCAATCCTCTTCTCTCTATTATTATTGCTTTTAGCAATTGAAGGGCCGGTATCGTCCTTGACATGTGGGCATTGGCAGCGATTTTCATACTTTGGTCAATTTTAAGGGGTGATTTTTCTCACGAGCTCCTCGAACAACTTGTAATTTTTAACAATTTCTTCATTTGCCTCTTTCCTTGATAACGTTTTCCACTTCCAGACAAACTGTATGAGGCGTCTGAAATATTGCCGCTTAGTTCCATCAGTTTCGGCTTCCAGTTGATGGACATCGAGGACCGTGTAACTTAGGTATTTGTAGGTTTCAAAATTTGTGGCCGACTTGCAGAATTCGCTGAAAATTCAATTCAAAATATTGGCATCTCTGTTGGTACACAACTGTTACTACTACCTTAGCTTGAAATGTCAGTAGTTTAGTTACCCGCATAGTTCCAACTCGGAAAAAGACTTTGTACACTCTCCTTCAACACCGGTATATTCTGTAGTGTTGGGGTGTTGGTATCAGTAGCCATGATAAGCGGGTAAAGATTCTGTCAAACTGTTGCAATAAGTTTCACTTAGTTTTCTAGTGTATTTAGAAAATAGTTTAATTATAATTAGCAACTAATTGTAATTTTGAATTTAAATCAATAGAAATTGTATAGTTTTTTCATTTAGGATAGTGTATAATTTTGATTGAATTTAAATTCAAATTTTTTCCCACATTTTTCCACTGCTGATACGCTCTGACGTGCTTGCACATTTCCACGTTTAACCACGTTGTTACAATTCAATACACTCTTTGTGTGTCTTCCACATTCCACTCACGAGTGCCGACCAATAATCATCTGCTGGTTCACTGACTTTGACGGTTTTGAAAATAAACTCTATTGAAATTTCAAACAATGGACAATAAAGAATATGAGGTAAGTTAAGTTTAGAAAGTGACCATTATTTTTGTGTTAATGATTGATGAATGTTTATTTTGTTACTTATAGGTAATCGAGGTTCTTGAGTCACGGATTCGGGGCGGGTTTCGTGAGTTCAAACTCAAATGGGCGAGGTCCTGGGTTAGAAGCGAACTGGTCAACAAAGACGGCACGATTGGCCTACAAAACTACAAGGTAAGCTTTGATTACATATTCCAAGGGTGTTTGAAATTATTTTTAAAGTTACACATTACAACAAATATATTTAAATCTTTTCAGGGTGTAGCCATCCGTCACCAGCTTGGCACATGGGACGAAAGGTTTTCGCTGATTCAATGGGAAGACTCATGGATCAAAGAACGCTACATGAGTTGCGACCGATTGTTGACCAATTACTGGAACACAAGAAATCAGTGATCAATCGACTTTATTGAACAAACTTACAAACATTTACTTAAACTTACATTCTGATTTTTATTGCATAATTGTTTGTCCTGATTTGTAGTTACTGCACATGTTAGTGAAATCCATACTCCAAGTCCATACAACGTCGTCTAGCAGGTCAATTTAATCACCCAATACTGGCGGAACCTCCAAAATCACTTTAAGTATGATCATTCACCACATAAATGCATTATTTCTACTAATTATCATTTTGGCTTGTCTCATCTTCGGAGTGTCATCAATGTTCTTAATGGTTTGATTTCACTCAAAAGTACCTCCAGCCAGCAAAGGATCATCCGCTCTCAATTCTTTTGATAATGTTCAAATTTGTCATTGGATTCGGAGGCATAATTTGACGATGATGGTAGTTTCAATATGTGACAAAGTTTCGTTTGGCAATGGTTATATCGACAGGGCCACTCGGTTCGTTATTAAAGCCTTTATTTTGTGTTTGTCAAAGTTTATCATAAATGATAAAAAAAACTACATACATTCATATCTGGTTTGAATCAAAAGACATTTTGTTAGCATTATATTTTGATACCAGAACAAGTTCCAAGTTGACTTAGAATTTAAAAGGACCAGGATCAATAATAAACATGCATACGTTCCCGAATGGAATTGAACCCAAAATAACATTCGTCATGTTTAAGTTAAACCCCCAGATCTCCAACAGTTTAGCCCCCAACATGGATTTGAATATAAACCCCAATCATTAAGCCCCCGGCCAGAATATTTAAGCCCCCATCCCTAATGCTGAATATAAACCCCAATCATTAAGCCCCCCAGCTCAAATATTCAAGCCCCCAGCTCTAATATTTAAGCCCCCCAGCTCAAATATTTAAGCCCCCATCAAGAATTTGAATATATACCTAATCCTTAAACCCCCAGAACTCAAACATTTAAGCCCTCATAACGGATTTAAATAAAACAAATAAACCCCCAGAGAATGCTGGGAAATACATAATGGACTAATCAACCCTTCCATGGATATATATGTATGGACTTTATACACGCAATTCAAAACATTGAAAATACATTAATTGAAATCATCACCAGAGACGAAGCATTCCATCACCTTTCACTCCCTAAGACAAGTTACACCACCTTACAACACAAAAACCATACGTTCAATGGGAAATTGGAGTCAATCAACCAAATGTTTTTAAATTCAAATTGAATAAGAGAAAAATTAAGTTAAACAGTATCAACCAGTTTAAGCTTCATGCGGAAAAATACTCAAGATATAATAGTGACAAAGATTCTGTAAAATAATATGATATAGCAGATTTTTAAACACTCAATCTAACAAAGAGAGAAATATTTGGTTCGAGGATCATTTAAAGTAATCATGGCGGGGTATTAGATGAGAATTTTGGGATTTAACCTTTCATTCAATGTCATTGCACGGTTCGATGCCAATTATATAATTCAGGGACCAAATGTCTTCTGGATTACTTACAATTGGGTAAATCGATATAATGACCGCATACCGAATCTTTAAGCTCATACAAGCCAAATCTAAACCTCCATCCCGTGTTTGAATAAAAATCACAATCTTCAAGCATACAGAATTCAAATCATTAAGCCCCCATTGTGGGTTTGGAGGAGAACGCCAATCACCAATCTTTTAGCCAATAGATAATTTACTGACGAACAAACACTAACCTTTCCACTGACCCACTACACCACCAACCTTTGTTCGTTATTTTTATATTCTACTGCCAAACACTTTATAATTTTGGCTACAAAGACTATCAAGCTTAAAAATAAGATTCTTCCTCAAGTTAAACGTTCACTGAATTCACACAACAACTTAATTGCGACTAATGGAATAATGGCGTCGATGAGACACAATAAAATAATGGATAAAAGTTTAAGGGATGTTGTGTTACATCGTTAGATGTAACTAATTTTCGATCAAATTGCACTTCCCAAACGAATAAGAATTTAACTAAATTATTGGCCCGCATAGCCTATTAGGTAGTTGACAACAGATTTCGACGACGATTTTACATGTTACGTGTACTGTTAAATTGAATATTTATACAAATTGGCGGGGCTGAAAAATAAATTTTCTGGTCAATTTCCTGCGGGCAGCCCTAACTTGTCAAACTTTTATCTTAATCACCCTGTACTCCAAAATCACGTTAACTTTAATCCAAATATCAATTTTGGAAAGTTTATAGATTATGTGGCAATTTTCTAAAACCTCACATGATTGACCCTTATGGGTATTCTCTTTCAATGGTTAAGCGCGCCGGTTCAACAGTAGACAGGCACACATCTCTAGCTTCTCTTTACTAATCGGACCGCTCGTCCAATATTCCTCACATTTTTCAAATATTATCCGCAAATCTCAAACATTTTGCAACATCCTTCAACTTCCTCTACAATTTACTCATATATATCTCCACTAATTTTTAATATTTTCACCCATTCTCCATTCCAACCATCGGCTTTTTGACTGTTCTCCATTGCAACTTTGAGGAGCCAACCATGTAGTATTTAAACGGTAAGACAAGTTGTAAGATTAGCATCAGCAGATGGAGTAAATGCAACATTTCCCACTTTTTCCCAACTGTTTAAATTATTTCCATTTTAATAACCTCATTCTATTCACCATTACTATTTTTCAATTTATACTCAACTTTTGAAAGGTATTGATCTAGCCACGTGGCATAAAATCACTAAGATTTTCTACAAAACATATGCAACGTAAATGTATATTCATTCCGTTCAAAAAAACTTTCATCAAACGTTCATTTAAGGGCATTCATCTAATTTGGCAATAAATTCATTCAAATCCTTTAGTCTTCACTTGAACTGTTCATCAAATCTAAGCTTGTACTCCACTTACTGGAAACCTTTATAAATTTATTTTTTTTTTATTATTTTAAGAAAATAATGTAGTATTTTAAACTCTTGGAAATATATCATCAATGGAAAACAAGAAAATTGAAAACCAACAATTTGAAGCATACATATCTTCATGGGATGAAACAGTTATGATCCCCAACAGTATCGAGTAAGTATATTTTAACCTCTTGATTATTTACTACAAATTTTACTGTACACGGTGTCCCAGCCGAAGGTACCGGTTTTAAATCAAATTTTCTCCGCAATCATTTGACCAATTTTTATCTAGTTTCGTCTTTTTAAAAACCCTAGAGTTGATAAGGAATATTGGCAACCCCAGATTATTTTTTTTGTTGTTTGAAAATTGGACACCATGCGGT
>JAQFYM010002789.1:0-21565 GCA_034694785.1 Agrenia bidenticulata
TTTTCTGCGTCTGCGCTCGAACAGAGTTCAAAAAGAAAGTCTGGTTGCGGCTATACGCAAAAAATTGCAAATTTTACGAAAATCAGATAAAATTGTTACTGATATTTCTTGCTATTGAGAATTTACCTCTTTCTATTTTTCTTTTTTTATACAAGAAAAAAAACGCTTTTAGACATACCATGAGATTGTTTTTTACGCTGTGGAGATGCGTTCGTGCATTAAAGTGTATTGTTCTTGCCCGGCATGTCTTTTAAATCTTGTTATATGAAAACCCGCATTGATAACCCTGTAAATAAAATGCAATTACTTTATAGATTTTTATCTTATATTTTAAAGCCTACTAAAATATTATAGCATGTCATCTACATGTCATATTTTGCACGAAAATTTTTTATGGCACTACTGTTTTCTACTTTGACAGGGTTTTGTTACTTAATAAATAGTGGTATGCCTGCGACGCTGATGCCTCGCATACGGTCGAAAGCGATACCTCGCATAGAGCCGCAAGTCGTTCACTACGACATTATTATGCAAAAACACATGCGCAATATGATTTGCTGTAAGTATGTGCTTTTTTTATTACTCATTTTAAAAAAACAAAGAGCGCAATTATTATTGATTATTACTACAACTGTTACAGGCTACATTTTTTGTAAATAACAAGTTGTCGACACGCTGTATAACACGCGTATATACTGCAATCAATATGCTTTTTGCAAAAATTAAGAGGTTTACTAGAACGTCAAAAAACTTTGTTAGGAAAATAAAAAAATAATTTTCTATCTTTACAAGTAAAATAGTTTTAAACATAAACAGGCCTAACCGGCACAATTAAAACAAAAACAAAAAAGCACTTTTGCAGACATTTTTTAGCGCCTAGATTTTCAGGTGTTTTTCGGTTAAGTTTATTCAAGAAAAAAAAGCCACCTATAATTTACCAATTAAAGATTTAAGTAAATAAATATACATAATCACAAAAAGAATAGTTTGATTACATTTTTTATCGTTGTTAAAAAATACAGACAACCCCTTTTCATATAGCAAGTTTTTTTTTTGGCGGACCCCCCCCCTAGAAAAACATTGGACCAGCACCCCTGGTTTTATGCATAAATTCCTACTACTGCATAGATACCTTTTTATTTCAAGGACACATTTTATGTTTTTTGTTCGGTTTTTGCCTTTTCTCTTGATTCTCGCTTGTTTAATTCATAAAATAGGAGCATTAAATGTATTTTGACAAAAAAAGGCAATTAATAGTAGATGTACTCAGAATTTATGTGGTTAAAGTTATCGTCTTGTAATATACAAGTTTGTTTGTTTTATTGTACAAAAAAACACAAACAAAATACTGTTTTATATTTTTTAGCATAATAAAATCTATAAATCTATATAATTTATCTTAATATGTGTTTGCAACCAAAACAAACAACGTTGCAGCAAAACATTTTTCTAACACCTAAAGCTATATCTTTATAGAAAATAATAACGTGTTTTACGTAGTGAAACTTTTTTTAATGAAACTGTACGCTATTTTTGTGTTTTATAAAAGTCGAACGAGTGCTTAACAACTGCGTTTTAAATATAAAAGTTTTTCAAAACCATTTTTAAAAATTATGCGTCTTTTTATATTATAAGAACGTGTTTAAAATATAAACTGCTAAAAACTGTATTTCTTTTGCCAAAAGGGTTATCATACAAGAACGTGTTTTTGAACGTATAATAAAACGCGTTTGAGTATACATACATGACAGAACCCGAGCAAACATGTTTTTGTTACCCTGAACAAAATTAAAAGATAATGAAAAAACGTTTTTTTTTCATTTTATACAACAAAAACAAAATATTTCTTATATAAAATATAAAGGATCGGATTAGACGTTTATTATATAATGTATATACCAACCCGTTTCATACACGTATTATGATTTATATACATGGCATACCCATTTTTCTAACCAATATACAAAAAAGTGTTTTTATAAAAGCATTTTATATCTAAAAAACGACAACAACGCTACTTAAAATCAATTTGTCGATAACTGTATATTTTGCACGGTGTTTGTTTTAAAAAAAGATAACAGCGATTATTGGTATAAGTATTTATATAAAACTTGTTTTACAAATGTGTTTTTCACAAAAAAGACACGGCGTAAAACACAAAAAATACAATAGTGACTATTTTTATAGTTACAAAATATTCTAGCGGCACAAATAAATGTAATTATTATAGGTAATTTTACGACATCGTTTTTCTTTTATATTTATCTGCTGGGGTGTAACCCGATCCAAAATTTTGCAAAATTCGGGTCCGGGTTTATCAATTCTTAATCGTTTTAATATCGGATCACGCTCCGTTTTTTTAGCTGTAAAAATTAAAGGAAACACCCTTCCGCATAAGGATTTTTACGAATCTGATTAATCTAAAGAAAAATTGTTTTTATAATATGTTCATATACGGTCGTAATAAAATTGTAACAAGATGAATCACGAATATTTTGGCGGTGTAAAACTTGATTCGTTCTTTTGATTCTATTTTAAACTTATTACTTATAGTTATTATTTGTTAAGGCATTAGTAACCTCCGAAAAAAAAAGTAGTAAACATGTAAAAATTTTATATAAGTTGACGTGAACTATTTTAAGTCACACAATGCAAGTTTTTTTCTACGGAATTGTATTACGTTTTTTGTAATTCTTTATGATTTATAATAAATATGTAGATAAAATTAGCAAAAAAAAACACGAATTTGCATTGCTCTTTGTTTTTATATATTTTTTTATAAAACTTACAAAACATTTTTGAAAGAAAGATAAAATTTTATAAGTTGAAATATAGATAAAAAAAGTAGAACGCATAAAAAAATTGGCCGATAAAACCAAAAGAAAACCGTCTAAACTATATATTATACTTAAAAAAAGATATTTGTTGTTTTACTATATATATAATAAATGTTCATTTATAAATCACAAAAAATGCAAAACACGCTTTTTAAAATACGGTAAATTGTAAAAAAAAAGTATTTTCTTGTTTTTGACTACAAGTGTTAGATACAAAAAACTTAAAATATTTATATTTATTCTTTTTATTAAATGTATAAAATTTTACCAAATTACAAGAAACTTAAAAATACTTGATAAGCAAAAACATTTTGTTGCAGACTTTACGCATAAAATAACACATTGGAAAGCGTATTATTTCGCAAAAATTGACGTATACTTTTTTGTTCGCTTCAATTGCAACATAAAATCATTCCTTTTTCGAAGATAAAAAGACCTTATGGGTGTGCGAAATTTATAATAATATCATTAACAATAAATCTTTGTTTTTTGTATAGTTATCTCTGTTTCTAAAATTGATCCTTAGATTTTGTTTTTAGTTCAGAGATTCGTTATTTATTTAAAAACTCATATAAACAATGCTTTTTTGTATAAAAGGTTTGCATTTATACACATTTTAAACATAGATTATTATTAAATTACATTTGCAATATTACTCATGGTAATCTTAGTGAATTTTGCACTTATTATACTTTTATGTTTTACAATAAGAAAACGTGGTTGTATTATAAACGTTAAATAATGTGGCGCAATGTAATAAACAGTTTTTTTGGATAAATAAGGCATGCTTCCATAGTATTAAAAATAATGACTGCACAAATAACCTTAAGATTTTTCAAGCGCAAATAAAATATATATAGTAATAATTTGTAGTTTTGGGATGAGGAATATTGTAAAAGTATCATATGTGCCAATACATACATTAACAAGCGAAAATTGACAAAAAAATAATATTTTGCGTTTTAAATGCCTAATTAACAGCTTACTAGCATGCTTTTACTAGCCTCTCATTTTTTTATTATACCTTTTCTGGAATTTTGTACGTGTTATCGTTTGGTTATTGCCTCATAATGAAGCTCAAAATAAACTTTTGTAAAGTATATTGTTTACGCCAAAAAAAGGAAACCCAGCTAACATACAAAAAAACACAGTTATAAACGCCTGTTTTTTTTACAGTTCTTTATTTTAACACAAAAAAACTGTATGTATATACAGTCGTGGCAGGTGTGTAATAAAACTGAATGCAATGTTACAATAACACCGGATTTTAAGGTACTTCTTTTGTTTACAATTTGTGTAACAACGTATTTAGGTTTCCATAGTTTCAAGAAAATAAAATTTATTTTTTGTTTATGTATTATTTAATTTACAAATTTCCTACTAAGAGCATACAAAATTTTAAAATACAAAAATGCACATAAAAAAATATTGGTGTAATAAAAAACGCTAATGGCAGTTTGGCGAAAAAAAATTTAGCAAGTTGTAATGTATATTAATACCCTACAGCTGCTGTAACTTTGACTCTAGCTGTAAAACTAGTGACTATTGCCATAGAAACAGTTTTTTTATGTAATTTTGGCCTTGTTCGTACAACAATTATGTTCTTGCATTTAATTGGATATTTATCTGTTTTCTCGGCCTAAAGACATAAAATATCTATTTTTTTTCGGAACACCCAAGCGAAAAAAATACAAAGTAAACTGACGTTGGCGTAATATTTTTTCGTACTATTTGAAAATTTAGTGATTTTAATAATAAGAACATTTATAAATAAATTGAACTTTGTAGTTGTTTTTTAATTATACGAGAATAAAAACAAATATTTGTACTTTAAAGTGACGCATGCTGTTTAAGAGTTAGATTTTACGATACAGCTGTCATATTACGTCAATTTGCATCTACATGTACAACCATTTTTGTAAAGAACAATGCAATGCAAAGTCCGTTTATATGGATAGTTCATTTTGATTAATTTCTACGATAAAACCGTGTATTTTTTTAAAATTTTATAGCATTATCTTCAATGCGCATCAAACGATTCAAATATATTATTCGACAATCATCACATTAGAATTACTATAAAAAAGTAGAAACGGGTTTTCAACAATCTTGAACGTGTGATTTGCAAACATTTGGTCTTAAAAAGGTGTTTTCAACGCAGAAAAACCCTGCCCAGGGACTACTAAATATTGCAATTTTCGACCCATCTTTTAAATGTTTTTTTTTATTTTGCCAACCATATCTCGCCAATAATTACGTTAAAGTACAATCAATTTAAACTTAAATTTAATTGTTACTATAGAATAAATGTTCACTATAATTTTTTTTTGCTTGTAAAAGCTTCAAAATAGACACAAAACTATTTTTATTTTGTATTTATGTACAAAATACCTCAATATAAATGTAATGTGTTACGATGCGGCACACAAAACGATTTTACAGCTTAACAATTTACTTACTAAACATTTTTTTGTGCAAATGGTAACAATAACGTTCAGCATCCGAGTTTCGTCCATCTCAAACATGAAGCGCCAGCAAAACCTTATTTTGAGGTAATTCGTATGCTTTTTTCCTTTTTTGTATACTACAACGATGCATTTAAAACCCTAGCATTACCTTTTGGCTACTACACCATGCAAAGATTGACTGTTTAATCAGTTTAAAAATGATAATGTCGCTTGTTTTCTTATATTTATAATATTTATATTGTAAGTTTTGCAGATTGTTGTATAAAAAACTCGTTTTAGATTAGTTCCGTCTCTTAATCGTATGTATATAGAAACTTTAAAATGCAGCAAGTTGGTAAACAATATGTTTGCTTTTGAAAAACTTATAGTTGTAATGTTATTTTGCGTTTCGTTTGTTTTATAGTTATTCCATGCAAGTTAATAAAATTTAATACAATGTTATAAAGATAAAAAATGTATTATATCATTAATAGTATTTGGTCCAACTTTCTTATAGCCTGACTCTTTCGGGACAAAAATTACAAAAAAATCGGGTTTAGGTCAGAAAAATCGGGTTTTTTGACACGGAATTTCGTGTCAGGTCAAAGCTAATTACAACAAGTGTATCAGCATTTTTAATTTATCTAATTGTAGTTATTTCAAATTTTGTAAAATAGCGCTTTGTACCAATTTTGGTTTTATGTTAACGTAAACTTACATAAATTTTTCTTTTTAAAAACATACACAGTTCATAATGTTCTAAGTCAGCTCCCCAAGTCAAAAATAATCATGTAAAAAAGTATATTGTAATTTTTTTTGCTTTAAACATCTACCGGGTTGCAAATTCCTAGTCGTAAGTGTATTTTGTGTACCGTGGTATTTCAAAACCTGTTATAAAAGCTGTCAAAACAGTAGTAAAAGCATGAAAAAAACAGATATGTAGCAAGAATCATATAAAGAAAAAAAAAGTGTCAAACAAGTTTTTACATAATATGATTACTGAAAATTGCAATTTTTGCTGTTTTTATCACAAAAAAAGCAATAAGAAATATGCACAAAATTAAAGGTTGGTGTAAAAACAAACAGATATAAGCATATTTTACTTCGCATTGTCATGAGATTATACTTTAAAAACCTCGTAAGATCACCGTTTAGAACTTACCTAAAAGAAAAAAGACTTAAAATAAAATAAAGCTGTATTGTCGTGTACGGTAAACTTGTCTATAATCTTTTTTTATTTTTGCGTAAAGTACATGCATCCTGCTCGTAAATTTTTTACGGATTACACCCCAGCCGCTACAGATTCAACTTTGGTATTTTGATCTTTTAACAAAAAAAAATTGTTAAAATACAGTCAACCAAATGCCGATTTATAATAACAAAACTGCATTTTAACAGCAAATGCGGGCTTTTTTTACTTAAACTAACTTTATAAAACAAAAGTTGAACTTTTTGCACCAATAGAAAACAAAGTACATTAAATATGCAAAATGTGTAATCGACGTAATTCACGCAACAAAAAAAAACAAGCGCTACTTAAAATTATTGATTTAAAAAACAAATTGCGTTTTCGATGCTAAATAACAAATAGAGAATAGATTTGGCGTTTCCGCCAAAAAAACAGTTTATTTTTTGTTTGCAATATTTTTTTGGCGATAAATATGTTTTAACTAAAAACAGCATAAAACTGCTTAACCTTAAATTTAATGTAGTGAACGCCAAACGAATTGCCATTTTTGTGATGAGCACTATAGCAGTTATTAGTATTAAGTGAAAAGTATATAAATTTTTTTATTTTGTGCAATGAAAAAGTTAATTAATGAAACATCTTGTCAAAAGCAGCCACCCGAATACCCAATGCTCGAATACATGTGCAAAATACAAATAATGCTACAAACTTGCAACCAAAATCATTTGAAGTATTTTAAAAGCTATCTGATACGCTATTTATAAATTGCCTAGTTTTTTCACCAAAAATACACGAATTTGCATAGTGCCATAAAGATATATATATGTTAAGAACAGTATAGACATTTATATTTTGTGCAAAAACTAAGTCAATTTGTAAAATTGGGTGTCAGATAGCAGCGCAAACAATAAAATATAAATGAAGTAGGTAAGTAATGTTTACCATAGATATGACATGTTTATTACATAACTTACTTTTAGGCGGCGTTTTGTGCGTTTATTTTACGCATGAAAAATTTTTTTGTATAAAATGATATATTTATCATACTGACTAGTACATATGCAAGGCAAAATTGTACAAATTTAACATTCTTTTCAGTAAATTAGTAAAAAAAGATGCGCATAAATACGCTCATATACATTCAACACAAAACTGTTTCTTTATACTTCTAAGTTTGAATATAAGTGCTTGCTGCTGCGTATTAAATATCTTAAAACTACAAAATTGCCCTTTTGTCAATATTTTAAACTGTTTTAGTTAACCTGAACTCGTAATTGACCGTTACGAAACCGCCTAAGAACATATATATTTGGCGCTTATCGGTATTTTATAGAAAAAAGAAATCTGAACGTGATTATTTTTTTCTAAAACTTTTTGTTAGAAAAACACTTAAGGTCTAAACTCCTATTTAATTTACGTATTTTAAAACTTTACATTTTTTTGAAACCTTAATACTTTAATTTCTATTTACGATCCGTTTACCATGGAATATACCTAAATTCAGGGTTTTTACCTGTCTACAAATAAACATTTTCTTATTTTGTGTGCACCCATTGTGCAAAAAGAAAATAGTAAAAAAACGTAGGATGCCATTTATTCGAATGATAGATCACAATTTGAAACAATAAAAAATAACATTAAACCTTTAATACAAAAAATGGACACCTAACAAGAAATAAACTGATAGTTGGGAGTTTTTTGGTCTAAAAGATAGAATTTATATGGAGGTGAATAAAATTAAATAAAAAAATTTTTTATCCTAATACCCTATTTAAATTTTCCATTTGTCATAATGCATATTGATAAAAAATTTAATCATTTTATATCTCTTAAGACACTTTTTATTAACCCCCTTTGTATTAGTTCAATAGTAACTTTAGTATCTAGCCCTGTCTTATGTTTGCTCGAAATCCCTTAGGGTTTTAATACATTTAAAAACAAAAAAAAACAAAGAAAAAACAGTCTGAAAGTTTGCAATAAAGAACCGATGCATGAAGAAACACAACTTATACATTTTTGTTTTTTATAGCTTTTATAAGCTATTTTCATTTTTAATTTAGAAAAAGAAAATTTCGTAAGAACCAAGATAGTTTATACCCTTAACACAAAATCCTTTTAGCTTTGACATCACATATATGTGATTTATTTTATACCCCTAAACGCGCAAGATCACAATAAGTGATTTGACCAAAAATAACATGTCATTAAAATACAATAATAAAAACAGAACATGTCAAAAAAAAAACTACAAGGATGCATAATTAAAATGTGTATAAAAATTAAAACAGTTTACTATCAATTTAAAACATCCTAAGGACAAATTTAATGATTTTGATTTTGCTTCCTCGATCGGAAGGGTTTGCAAATAAAACACATATTTGTATAAAGAGCTAAAAGGAATATGTATACTTTTGATAATCTATTGCAGAGATCGCATTTTAGTCCCATTTTTATATCTATACCTCGTTGATACCTGCTTAAAACACAATTGATTTTTGCTTTGTACTTACATAATTTTTTGTTTATTTCCTGGGGGAATCAAAAAAAAGATCAAACATTTTTTTAGTTCATACGGAAATATTCTTATGGGCAAAAAGTCCATACTTGCCAAAAGAACATAATACATTCTACCAAAAAATAAAAAACTCGGAGGAAAGTTTTAAATGTATTAAAAATTTGGCCTGGTAAAATTTCGACCATTTTAGCAGGAAAAAAACTTTTTATTGTCAATTTTTGTTTAAAAATGGGTTTTTTTGTTTTGTAATTTTATTTGGGCGCAACTGATATGTTTTCGATTGCAGTCACTGGATTCACGGATTTATTCCCACCAGGAGTTAAAATACAGCAAAAAAAATTAATTTTTTTACTTGATTGCTCTGGCATATTGTTTAATTAGCGAATATTAACAAAAAGTGTTTAATACAGTTGCTTTTTATAAAAGATCCAAAGTACGTATTTTCACTAAAGATCCAACGTACGTAATTCTATGCAAATTAGAATTTTAAGTTTTTGCTAACGCGTAAATGACACAAAAATAAAAACTTGTTCATATCAAAAAAAAAAAAATTTCTAGTGCTAATAGTTATGACTTTAAGGGCCGGGGGCGGGGCTAGGGATGGCTGCAGCCCCCCTCCAAAAAAAATTGCGCCCTGAGTGCAAAAGGTGGACTTCTTTCACAGAACAATTTGTGTAAAAATAGAGACTGCTGTCTTCCCTCATATAAAACGTATATCCGTAACGTTCGAAACTCAGTTTTTTAAACAAATTTATGCATAAATTGTGTTTTTTCTACCGATAAAGTATACACAAATTAGATGGAGAGTTACAATTTTATTTTAAGAGAGGCGTTTTATATATATATGTATTTTTTTGGGACATTTATTTGGTTCCGGATAATAAAAACCATAAAAAGTGTTTTGTTTTGTTTATCTATTATATATCTGTATTTCGTTGTTTTTGTATACTTTATACATAAATGCGTCTTTGTGTTAAAAAAACTATTCTTATTTTTTAGTATGTATATATATAAAATATCTTCCTTATAGAATTATTTTTTTTGCAAAAAAAAGTATTCACTTACCGCTTTAAGCACTACGAAAAAAAGCAAAAATAAACAAGTTTTGGCGCGAATATAACATACCCTACGTTTCATTCAAGAATACCATAAAAACCGGTATTCTCAAATAAAACGTACTGTCCGTATTTTACACGGACAGACAGTAGGAAGAAATTTGTTTTTAGCCAAATATGTGGAATTTTGTTTTTATTTCGTATGAGATATATAAAATTGCTATTAAGGGGAGAATAAAATGCAGCCCCCCCCTATTTTTTTCCTTAGCTACGCCCCTGAGTGCTTTGCCTTTTTTTAAATCCGTTTACTATTTTCTCTTATTTTTTTGTATCTATTCAAGTGCTAATTCTAAAATTATTTCGTAATTAAAAAGAGTTTTTTTATGTTTTTATTGTAATTCAGCAGACGTGATCTAATAAATAATACTACAGTTTTTAAATATAATGCTTCTTTGCAAACTTAGATTTCAGCTGGCCTATTAATAGGATAAATCCGCGACCATCAACGAAAACCTTTCTGTAAATAATTTTGCCATATTTTATTCTAAAAATGCCAATTATACATTTAAAAACATAATTTCATACAATATATCACAAAATGTGCGATTTTTGTACTCGGTATATTCTATATCCCTATACAAATCTTTCTACACCTACCCCATAAAACCTCATCGAAAAAAAAGGACAGGGTGCTTGGTAAATAACTCCTGGGGAAACACTCCTAATTTACGTTTAACGGGCTTGGTTACCTTAAAAAAATATTATTTTATTTTGTGTCATGAGGATTAAATTGAAGTTCCTCTCTCGTTTGGTAAGATCCTATTGACTTGGGGATGGTGCTTTTTCAAAGTGGAACGGCTGTTAAAAATAATTTAAGCAAAATTTTAGTTTCGGGTGGTACTACTCTGACCATACCCAGGTCTTTGCCCGCGTAAAGCTTGCGATGTATCTTTTCTTTTTTATCTACAGCTAAGCTTTCGGTCCGGACGCCTGTCGAGTGAAGCGGATTTTAATGACAAAAAGCTTTCAATTCTGGACAAACCATTTATAAATGCCATGCGTTCTCATTTTGGACCATATGGCATATGCCACATTTATGTCGAAATTCTAGTAGCAGGTTCCATAGGATATCAAACGTTTACGTGAACTGAAAGGTATTGGTTCCAAGTCTCATAAAAGAGTTGGTGGCCATATAGTTTATGTTTTATTTTTTTCTAGGTGGTAAAAAAAGGCCATTTCCTATTTCTTTACGGTGCGGGTGTCTGCCAGTTAGAGTTTTAACCTTTTTAATAATTTTTGCCATTTAATAGTTTCAATACTTATACGGAGATTTGCGTAGAGCTACGGTCGTTTATGCTAGGGTTTTACATTATATAATTGTTTGTTTAAGAATTGTTCTTTCTGGATATGAACGTCTTTGTTGTTTTAATAAGTTTGTTGACAGAGCTCCAAAAAGTTACCCATCTGATTTGCCCCTATCTCTACTCTGTGCCCCTAGTATGTTTTAGCATATCTATTTTGAGCTCTATGTGGGCTCGGACTCTAGCGAATTTTTCATTTTTTACGTATGTATGATATGCAGGTATTAACAATTCGTTAAAGAGGAGCGAGACACGCGTCGCTCATTCTAAAAATCTTCATTCTGAATAACACGGATACGATACGTGCTTAATTTGTAAGTTTTGATTGCAGGCGTCGCGGGAATGCCGTGTTGTTAATTATAGGCATTTATAAAAAGCAATTATAGCCAGTTGCAAGCTGTTAAAAGCTATGTTTTCTAATTCTAGTTCATCGTTAATGACAACTCCTAGATACACATAATTTTGCAGAACCGGACTTTTTGCCATTGTAAAAGAGAGGTTCGACCAAGGAATCCTAATCGTTATCTTTAATAAGCATATTGCGAATTTTTCAGTGTTGATGTCATTTTAAAAGCGACCAACCGTTTTTGGATGCAGGTCAAATTTTTTTGTTGTTGTGTCCGGTTTTAACCAGGATGACAGTGTCATCTGCAAACTAAAAGACCTTTATAATTTTTATCCAGTCCCGGAACAGTTATACCTAGAAATCATGTAAAACATCGTTGATAGACAGGAGAAATTACATATGCGATGTCGGGCATCCTTGGCGGACGCCGATTAGGTATAAAACGATTGCGCCCATACCCGCAGGAATTTTTACTTGCATCTAAGTGTTGCGATATATTGGCATAAAGAAGTTTACCAGATAAATAACCAACCCCAGATATAAGTTTCTGAAACAGGCACTTGGGAAGAACCATGTCATATGCTTTTTTCGGGTCTAAAAAGGTAATGTTCGTGTTTTTTTTTTTGTAATTGTCTTCTTTTCTGCGTTTAAAGATGACACGTTGCTTGAGATACTCACTCTTTTCTTGCAATATATCCGCACGTTTGGCTGATAGCAGGTTATCACTGGAACAAAGATTGTTCGGGCGAAAAAACATTACTTTAGCTGGGACTTTAAATGAAGTTGATAGCATAGTATTTCCTGTATAATTATCGGGGTTGCGTACATCGCCCTTATTATAGATATGAACAACCGCGCAGTTGTTCCATTCTTCAGGGAAAAGTGTTACTAAAGTCTATATTTAACAGGTTCAAGAGCGCTAGCGTAAATACCGTATTTAGTTATTTTTTTTAATCGAACCTTGTAGAGTTTGCTTGGTATTCCGTCTAGCCCAGGGGCTTTTCCATTTTGTAATTTTTTTTTTAAATGGAGACGATTTCGTCACGGATATGATTTCGTCTCTTTGCGATGCACATAAACCGTGGATTTAATTGCTCATTCATTTGCTCCTGGGAGAGATTATCAGGACGTTGTGAAAAATACCTAAAATAGTTAGTCCAAACTAGCAGGATTTCCATCTGGTTTGTATAGACTACTCCCGTATTACGGCATCTGACATGATATTGAGATGTTACACGTTCGTGATTTTCTAGTATGATTTTTAAGAATTCTCCAGTATTTGTTTGAATTATTTTGGGCAAGAGCGATTGACCCTTCGTGGATATTTTTGTTTCTAAGCAAAATAAAAAACTTTTTTATGACTTTACGGACTTGATTATTGCTGTTTTATTGTCTTCTATTGAGGCTAGACCTCTCGGCTGACTGTTTTTGTCATTTTTTTCTTTCGCGCATAACAGCCTGTTTTATTGGTGTAGATACTTTATATCCTATATACTTCGTTTTTTGTACGCTGACGAAGCCTAGAATATGCGGGCTTTTGTAAAGCCCGCAGTTAAACTCATTCGCGGCAGGTACGCAGACTTTTACGGCTAGGTTATTATTAGTGTTTAAAAGTTTTCAAAGAATTGAAGCGGGTTTTTTACACAATTATTTAAAAAACATAGTTCCAGTTTTCTACTATACAAAACCATTCCATGCGCGTATTTAGCAGGGGTTTTGGGGGTTTAAACCCTCCCTCTCAAAAATTTGCGTGCCTGAATTTAAGAGGGGTCTAAAATTAGGGGAAAAAAATTCGAGCAAGAAAAAATTTAAAAAATAAAAATTTTTTAAAATTTATCAAGAATTTTTTAGAAAAAAACCCTTTTTGTCGGATTACCATTTTTTTAACCTTTTTGCTTTAAACCCCCCCCCCCCCCTTTAAAAAATTCCTGGCTACGCCACTGCTTTATCCATGTTCAGTTTGGCCCAAACCGGGAAATGGTCTGACAAAGACTATTTGGACGGACCTTTTTTTACTGCAGATGTTCCTGGTTCAAGAGCCCGAAGTCTATGTGTATTTTTGATCTTTAACTAGTGCTTGAGATTCTGGTTCTTTGTTGGGGGCGTCTGGTGAATAAGTAGTACTTTGCGGCGTGCTGAGTCGGCTACTAACACCGCATCTAATTTTATTGCAATCGCTAATGGCTAGAAAGTATTGTTTGGCTTAATTTCAGCAATATATGAGTTAAGTTTAAATATTGTCTGGCTGATTTTGTTTAATTATTAAGTCAATAACCGTCCCTCTATCTAGGTCTATGTGTGGACTCAGGGCGGGGAGAATAACGGTATTGCCACATATAAAGAAAGTTCTTAGGAATATATTAACATTTTTTGCCCCCAAAAAGTATACCAAAGCCTTCGCTGCCGCATGGGACTTCTAAAGTGCTGTCATTTATATAGAGTTTGTTTGTGGTTGTTTTGTTTCGTGTTTCTTACAGAAAAGTTAAAATCCAAGTTTTCTTTATCAAAGAAATATTATGACGGATTTTTTTGTCCTAATGTTGTTAAAATGACAGTATAATATCGTAAGGTTGTTGCTTGAGTGTTTACTATAAAAACTCTAAACTGTTCGACTTTCAGGAGCGTTTGTTCTTTGAGCCGTAGGGCCAGGCTAGTTCCATATTTATAAGAAAGGTATTTGTGGAATTGCAATATATTTTGGACTGAGACACGCTTAGGCTAAGTTAAGATAAAAAAAGTATCTTGATTTATTAATAAATTACAAATAGCGATTATTGTTGCAATCTACAGATGGTATGTTTTGGTTTTAAATTTTGTTTTTATTAAATATTGACGTATGAATCGTCTTTCTGTTTATAAACAAGAATGAATGATAATGTAATGACACTATACGATGTTTTTTATTTTTTTTGCGTTTTGTAAATCCCGTCGGTCGGGTTAGTGACTTATGAGGTTGAGGAAACCCTCTTGATAGGTATTGTCATCTATTTGAGTTGATGCATGGAGCTTGAGTTATTTTGCAACATGTTTAAGTATTGACCCACGTTTTTTTCGATCATATTAAAAGCAACGGACCGAGGTCGTGACCATAATTGTCTGATAGAGGTTATTATCAAATAGAGATACATTTTTATACAATCTTTTTTGTAGTGTCAAGATAGAGGCCGTGTTGTTTTTGTTTCCGTTTTTTGAGTCATGGCGTAATCGAGACCTTTCTTTTGGTTTTCGGATTAAATCATCTTTTCAATGCAGAAAGCCTCGCCAGCTAGTTTAATCTTTTTTACCTTACAAAGAGGAGACAGCTCTTTTGTCTTTTCTCTCGTTGTTCTTTCTAGTATTTTTCCCTATCGCGTTGACAAAAGCAAGCCGTGTAGAAGCAGGCTTTTAAGTGTTTTGGCCTTAACCGCCACTAGCAGAACATTAACTTTATAAACTAGGTCATGTAATTTAAAAGTGGTGCTTGCTATGTCCAGTCGGCCTATCCAAACAAACGTATCGTCAATTGGAGACAGCTATCTAATCGGTACTCCCGAGTACCTAAAGTTTTTTATAAAAAACCCATCTTAGTGATACTAGGACTTCTTATAAGCGCACTTGTTTCTAGCATACAAATAAAGGGTTTTTTTTTTCTCTCGTTAATGGCTCTCCTGAGATAATATAGTCGAAATTCATATCAAAAATTTTTTCGATATTGTTTTCATAAGCACCTAGGCCCAAATTATCGTTACTACGTAAATTTTGTTTTATGGTGGTATAAGTGTATTACAATGTTGCTGGGCAGTGCTATGGTAAATTTGGGTGCGCGGGTTATTGTATTGGCTGTTTAAGGAAGTTTTTGGGGTATTGCTGTAGATCTGATGGGTTTCATGAACATGAGAAATAATTTAGTTGTTCGTGTTATGCTGTAGGGTAACGGAGTTGTGGGCCTTTCTGTTGATATGATCAACGACTCATTTATATTTGCGTGTAGTTGGGTAAGCATTAATGTCCCGCTTTGCTTTAGAACAGGGGTGTCGGTAGTGGTGGATAGATATTGATGTATACGCTTAAATTTCGTAAAAAACTTAAAGGCTGCTAAGTAGTCCATTTGAATCAGTTTATGTCGGGTGACTCTTATAAAGGGCTTAGACTTTTTGGAAGTATGGGTGCAAAAATATATATCGATAATAATGTATTAGTTTCATGAAATTAACAGTGTCTTTATTATTAATTAAAGTAAAAGAAGAGCAGATTTGTCATTGTTTCTGGTCCACAGCTCTTTCTTAAGTTTAAAAATGGAGCGGTAATCACTAAGTGATCTTTTTTCAGATACAGATGCTAAGGGAAAGTACTTCTTTATTCAAAAATTTTGCACACATTCATTTTATTTATAACTAGAAAACAAAAGAAATTCGGACTCTGAATTGCAAATTTATGTTATACTCAGATTTGTATATCTCGTTTTTAATCAACTCTTTAACTCTTTTATATTATCTGGATCTAATCTTCTACAGTGAAACTTTCATATTCCAGTTTTTTTTATAAAATGGTATTTTTCTAATGGTATAGACAACGACAAGTTTATCTTAAAATGTTTGAGAATCAAATAATTTTTATATTTCATGATTTGTAAAATGATTTTTAAGAAAGCTTTTCATACTAAAAAATAAAACTACAATTGTACAGAACACTAGCCAAATTCCCCGTCGCTCATCTATTGTAAATTTAAGCTGGTAAATTCCAGTTTCATTTTATAATTTCTGTTTTAGGCTTATATTTCTGATAAATATTTTGGATAAATATTTAAGACCCAAAATACAGTTTGGCTTATTTCTGCAAACGCAATAAATTAAATTATGTAATGAATGAATGAGCCAAAAAAGTAATATGTTTCATTTCTGTATATCTTTCTTCTAGTTTTTTTTCTACTACCAGGCAATAAGAAGCCTTATCTAGAATCAAGAGCCCGAAATTATTATTATATTTTGTTTCTTAAATTATTTGTGGTAATAAATTCTCAATATCTTGCATTATTGTATAATTATTTTTTATTCGATAATTAAACAGTTCGAGTAAGCACAGGTTTACTATTTTTATTTTTCATTCAGTTCCTCAATTAATATATGTAACATTTTTCGACATAAAATCTAACGTTTCATCAAAAATACAATAAAAAGGCTTATGTAAAAAGTCTCAAAAAATTTTCGCTCGTTTTGTACAATAAAAATTTGGTAATATTCGTTTCCTGTAGTATGAAGAGATATAAGTGGTTATTTTTTGCATATTTTAATTCACAGGTAAACTTTTTGATTTTCTACCCTAGACAATGGAATAATAAAGCGTATCATCCACTGCATTTATTATAATAGTCTTTTAAAATCTCTTATCTTTATTTCACCGATCTGCTCCAAATCAAATCTGAATTTCATTTTCTTGTTAGCTATGGATAGGGCTTTTACTTTTTGGCATTTGAAAAATAAAAACATATTTATTAACATTTTTTCGCCCAGAAACACTTTATTTAAGTCTGTTATATTTTTCTTTTTTCGGTAGATCCTTATTTTCTAGTACCAAATTTGGCATCCACCTAGATTTTGGTACCATTTTTAGCATTTTTTTTTCCCCTTCTAATGAGAAATATTACGAAAATAAAACACACTCAAAGTGATATACATAAACAAGATAAAAACACAAAACAACAAAAATAGTAATATCCTACAGATAAAAGCACACTTGGCCAGAATTATATGTTTAAAACAAATATAAATCCCGATAAATTATATCTGGATTTAGATGGTGAGGACTTGCGCGTTCAAGTTCATAGTAAAATCACCTACGTTTATGCTTTCGTGTCAGAGTATACTCAAAAGCAAAGAAAGAAAAGAGAGAGATCCTAAAACCAGAGAAAACCCTGCAGTTTTGTTATCTAAAATAAAAGAAATGCACAGTGAAGATCAACCTATGCTTTATTAGACGTAGATAAAATTTATACAGGATTTGACTATACAAATGAAGACTTTTTTTGTGGATCGTTTCTTCAAAGTAAATATTCAGCTAATGATAATACTGATTATGAGCAAAATATTCTGAAAAATAGTTTAATTTGTGTAATATTGTGACAGTAGATACAGAGATTATTGCACAATTAAATGCAAGTGCAGTTTTTAGGTTCTGTATAATATCCGATATTGTAGAGTACATTTCAATGGAATTTAGCCGTTGACTTTGTTGCTGAAAAAATATTAATAATAGAAAGGCCGTGGAACAACTTGCATTTAATCGCATTTTCTCTCGCACACTTATTAGGAAAATGAAATAGCATATGGGATTGAGATGGAAAAGATTGAAGAGACGATAAAATTCGATACCATAGGCCGGCACTTTAAATTAATGCAATAGATGATAAGTTTTAATATACCTCTTTCCCGATTAGACAATAAAAAATTTACGCATGAATTAAAAATTGATAATGAATGCATCATATTTTCCCTTTCCTATTACAGGAAAAAAATTTTGCCTAACTTTTACAGCACAAAAAGAGCACAGATATTTTCGGAATTTAAAAATAAGCCCTTTTATTGTATATTTGATATAAGTATAGATAGTATGTCTAGAAAAATATTGAATGTTTTAATTGGAGAACTTAATAAAAATACACATAAAAAGCCAATTCTTATTCAAACACCAGAACTAAAAAACACAAATAATAAACCAGTAATGGCAGAGCTTGAAAATCTACTACCACAAATAATTCAAGAAACTCAATATAAGTGCAATTTTCGGGTTTTGATATCCGATAAGGCTTCATATTGCCTAGTAGTAGAAATAAAATTAAAAGAAAAAGATACAGAGTTAATACACATTACCTTTTTTGCGCAGCGCTTCATAATTTATCACATTTTATTCAGAAAAATTTAACCAACTGTATCTTATGCCTTAAATATTTATCGAAAATATTCATAAGAAATAATACGCTGAAAAGGAAATTAAAAACAGAAACAAGTATTCTCTACCAGATTTTTTCATAGATGTGAGATGGGGAACATGGATAAAGTTCTTTACATTTTTAGTAGATAATTATTTGCGATTGTACATTTTATTTATAGTAATTTTCCGACACATGAAATAGTAAGAATATTTGATTCCCATATTTTTCAACAAAAACTTTTAGTTGTACATACATATAGAAGGCTCCCATATTGAATCAAATCATTGGAATCAAAGTGCAGCACAATCGAAGATCAGATAAAAATAATGCTAAATGTTAAAGAATTACTGGTTACAGAGCAATATGAATTTGAGTGTAGTAGAATTTTAAGATCGAACCCAGGTAATATTTATTTTCATGATTATATATACGAAACATGTCTGAAAAAAGATAAAGTACTAAGATACTGCCCTTTGACATCTGTATCCGTGGAAAGAAAATTTAGTGACTACAGAATTTTTTTTACACATCTAAGAAAAAGCTGTTCACCGGAAACTATGAAGTATTTACTATTTTTTTATTGTAATTACTAATATATTCGTATTATGCCCTTCTTATAGATTTCTTTTTTTTAGCATTACCCCTACCAAAAGTTCCGAGCCCTGGCTTTATGCAACAAAATGGGACTTGATGCAGGTCGTGTCTCTCCTCTTTACGGTTTTCAAATCTTACCTACAACAAAGACAACGACTAAATTTTATAGATATGTACTCAAGTAAATCAACTTCGCGACAGAAATCAATAACTGATCTATTTATATTAGATGTATTTGTATGATTAGGCACTGCATTGCTAGGATAAATTAAATCATAGCCCCTATTTTGACTGCAAATATTATCATTTTCAATATTATAGGACTCACTGGAACTACAATTGTCATATTTATATCTTTCAACAACTGATTTCATCCCTATTTTATATAGATACTCACTATTGGTAAATATGCAATCTTGCCTCTTATCTATTTCCTTAACATCAATTATATTACTTTCTAAGAACTTAAAGCCCGAATCCATTGTTTTATCATTGATATTTGGTGTTTGTAAATATTCACGTTTAAATTAATGCACAAAACTTGTAGATGACGTGTTTTGAAGATTGCATAATTCTGCATCGATCCCCTTTATATAAACAACTTCATTTATCTTCATTTTAAAGTTATAATCCTGGCATAAGACACTCTTCAAAACAGAAGTAGTTATAATTTGCTCGTTTGTGGAGTTAAATAGCAGGTTTGGAGCCTATTCTGACGGCTTCTCTATTTCAGGATTTCCCATATAAAGGAATACAATTAATGCCAAATTTAGTACCATTATTTAATGGATGCCAAATTTAGTACCTAATTTAAGTAAAGTAACAAACACAAAAAATATAAATAAAGCTAGTAAGTGAAGTAATACGTTTGATTATAACTATGTGTAATTTTTTTTTTGAAATGCCAAAAAGTCCAAGCCCTACTCCTGAATATGTCTGCTGTATGGGAATCGACCGGCATCACTTGATTAACTAGGGCATTTGTAATAAAATATTTGCTTCCTTTGATTTAATACTTATGATCTGCCTAATAGAGTTGTTCAAAAGTGGGTATTTGCCCCGGATTGTGAGTTGTTATCCATTTCTAGGGGTCATTGAATTTTTCTTTTTATATATTGAATTAGATAGATACGAAAAATTGTGAAAAGAAACGAGCATGGCTCTGTGTTACCTGGTAAAGACAAATAATTTACCTAGCGTGGGTTTTTAGTTATTATAAAGCATTTTACGTACCTTATGTTGTATTAATAATGTGTTTTCAGTGTAAAACAGGTATAGTCTTTCAATTCTAAGCCGTTTATACTGAAATGCTAAAGCAAGCAGTACAATGATGTAATATATTGTTGGTAAGCTCATGCAAGTGAGACCAATATATCACAAAAAACAAGCATATAATATTATTGTTATTTAAATCATAGAATATAAAACTTTATTCCAATCGATTTTTTTTACCGATTTCTATAATGTCTATATAGAATGTCACAAGATTAAAAGACAATTCTAAAAGCTAGAATAAAATTATAATTTTTTCCAAATATGAATTATTCAGTTATAGATAAGTCAAAGCTTTTTCTATTATAACTAATAAAAGAGTCTGTATCTAATGTAAAATATTTTACTTTGTTGTAAAATATCCAACCGGAAAATGCATATCTAAAGTATTTTTATTAATTGTGAATTAAAATGGTTTGAAAAACAATTTTTTGACAGGGTTACGGTTATTTTTAGTAAAAACCTCCGTTTTCCATGCCTTACCATTATGGAAATTCTAGGCAAACAAAATCAACACCGCCCATATTACCATACTATTTTTGATGCCTTGTAATTAATATACTTTCTCGGATTTATTTCATACATTTAACATATTTAAAGATTAACTTCTTTTATCAATACTTATGGTAATTGCTAAATAGTGGCCATCCTATTAAAGATCCTAAAAACATTGACAAAAGGTGCCAAAAAAAAGCAAAGATTAAAAAATATATTATTATAAGTATTTAAGCACTATTTTTGTATTTTTTATGAGTCTAATAGCATTCCATGGGGTTAAGGTTAGGCAACATGGTTGGGGAAATACGCATATGTTTAGAATTAAATTTTTAAAAAGGAAAACTAGCCTTAAATTTTCTCGTTTGTAAAATCAGCTTTTATGTTTTTTTTTTACATTTTTATTCATATTTAAATAATTTTTTTGATTCTTGGAGGTAAAAACTTAGAAGCCCCCTATTTAACAATTGATTTTGCTTCATTTCACATGACCCCTAAATCATGCACCATGTTTTAATATTAGGGCTAGCAAATTTCTTTATTTATC
>JAQFYM010002790.1:0-21555 GCA_034694785.1 Agrenia bidenticulata
CGTCTCCACGGACACGGACAGACAGACAGACAGCAAGACAACGGCGATGCTATAAGCCCTAACGAACGGGCTAAAAAACAGACTTTTTACTACGCACACATGACTTGACGTGTCCATCCCTTATAACACGCTCTTGTACAAGGGACACTACCTAGGTTCGTTTCAATCAAAGATGCTAACTTTTGAACTCTCATATCTTAAGCTTAGAGAGCAACCAACTTATAAACTGCTTCCAATAAATACGGAGGCTGGAAAAGTTTACAAAATTTATCCAAACTACCTTATTAAATATACTGAATTTTATTAAAAATTACAATTTTCAATCATGAACGTAGGTTCTAAATTTCAGCGTTAAGAATTTCGTTTTAGTCCAGAGGGAAAGGGTGAAAAGTGTTCAAGTTTTATTGAAACGACCCTTGCACTATTTCAAGACTCTTTTAGTGGGTTTACTACTAAGACGTTCGTGTTAGAAGCCAAGCCTTTCTTGACTGTTGTTGTTGTGAACAGTGGAGAGGTAGGTAATTGAATCCACTGGATTTTGTGGTACGAAAGGTAGAAATTGATTTAAATCTCGCGATAATATATTTTAAAAGGTATAAGGTGTTTTATATTTCCTTCCATCAGAAGCTACGAACGAAACCACATGTGCGTGGTTTCTTTAGTTTATTTTGACCACACTGCTCATTCACAAGATAAATGATGATTGAACTTCCAACAGAGTTGCAAGTCTTAAAAAGCCTGTGTTGTGGTGTAATTGGTGGTGAAACGGTGATGAAACTTTTAATAGGAATCAATATTCTCTATGAAAGGTTATGAATAATCAATAAGATCAAAACTCAACCCAAGTAGCCAAACTAGTCGATAAACCTGGGAGGTTTCCATGTTTTTTTTCATGTTTAATGTTTATTAAAAAGTGTAGACTGGTTTTTCCTCTGTTATCACATGGGAATAGGAAGCTAATTGGGTTAGGGAAACCCTTCATTATCTCCGCAGGTGTAATTAGGTACTGTATAGAAGCACATTGCCTTTTCTCTTGCTAAACAACACAAGATGAAGGGCACAAAGGAGCCGGATGTTGGACTGAAATTGAAAACCCTTTTGATAGCAACCTTGCCTCCAAAGGTGTTTTATTGGACAGGAGAGTTTGACCACCACTGGATTTTTTCGGTCCTTCGGAGGTGGTGAAGTGTTTAAATTGGTTAATTAACAAACACAAGAGGTAAGAGCGTCTTTGTCTTCTTAAAAGTTCGAAGCTCAATTCTTCAAGCCAGGTGTTGATGGCCAGTTTACTTACATAAACTCATTTCATAGGTTCATCGGTTCATTCCAAGTCAGTGCGTAGTATGAGTTAGAAGGGATCGTAAAAATTGCAAAGGAAATTAATCCTGGTTTTTTCCTGTTAACATAGGAATTGGAAATTAACATGGCTCTGGTTAATTCCTTACATCAATTAGCAAGTCGGGGAATGTACGGAAGTCTTTGTGATTAGTGGAGAGGTCGGTGTGGGTTTAATATTCCGTACTCATCACAGAAAGTCTCTTTGTGAAGCATTTGGAAGCAAAGAGCAAGGAGCTTTGGAGGACATGTTGTAATAAATTCGGATATTTTTTTGCAACTCCTTGTCATCGTTCCATCTCTAAAGTTTTTAAAGGGATGATACACGTCAGAGATAACAGTGATATATTTTTCCTTTTACTTTTATAGCTTGACGATAGACAAAGGTGGATTGTGTTTACTATGGGAAACACATGTTGCCCTTTGGTCTGAAACTTGATACGAAATCTATTTATAATAATTTACTACCCAGTTGTTCTATCCTGTGCACAAACAAACAAACAAACAACAAGGGGAGACTGTACACACTTTATTTGTAATTGACTTATTATTACATTTTGTACAACAACATTTAGAAGATTCCTATGGGAAATGAGTTACGAGTTTGAATCTTAAAACTTAAGGACCTTGTTGATTTTCAAATCAATTTTTAGCCCTTTTTAACGTCTTCTTAATGGCAAAGAAGACTTCTTAAGAGTAAGTAGATAGTGAGACAGACTCGCTTTTAAACTCAATGGATCCTTAGAGAATCTTAGAGGAACTAAAAGACCTAGAGTACTAGACGTACTAGTCCTTTTGAAAGTTTTCTACGAGAGTTGTTTAACGTAGGTACTATTGCATTACTTAAAGTGCCTACAAGTAGACTAAAGGGCTGGTGCCCAATTATTTTTTCCGCTTGAGAGATGAGTCGTTGAACTGGAATTGATTATTCAGGCGGATAGATTTTGTCTCATCATTATTTCGTGTATTTTAGAGTGAAGCTCGGAATTATGAGCCGTTCTATTTCTAAAGAGTCCATTCATTCGTGATGCTCAGTCAGAGAGGGTCTTCAAAATGATTAAGATGATGAGGAGCCTCAAGCCTGGCCTGTTTAATAATATGGCTTGAGTGGTTCACAGAGCTTTATTTTCTAAGATATTGATAATGCATTTATTATTTTATGAGTTAGTTTGTAGATCCTCACTTGTTCATTTCCTTTCTTAGCTATCCTTTTAAATGGGCTGGTCAACCCGTTTTGAATGCTCGATAAATAATACGAAACTAATTGGATATCTAATATTATCTTACAATTTGTGATTAGTAGCCTTATAATATAGCATCAATCAATGCAATGCCAATCGTTAGTTACCCATTCAAACTTTAAAAACATATAATTAGTATTACGATAATTTATTGATAAAAACTTGCAACAAAAATCTTTGCTCACAACGTAGGAAAAGATGAGAAATTCGTTGTTTGAGAAAGAGCTGGTGCTGATATTGTTCAACTTTAAACCTGACTCCAGTGTTCAGTGTTGTAAAAGAGCCTTAGCTCCCTGTCCCTCGAGTTTGTATATCGTCTTTGCATAATATAAATGTATGGGAGTAAATATATGTATCTAGATTATTATGGATCCGGTAGTAAGAGTACGTAGATTGGCAGTGGTGGTATGAAAGATAGAGAGGTATAAAATAAACGAAGAGTTGCCACGGGCAACCCTTCATTAGTGAAGAAAAAGCCAGGGAACCTAGGGAAGAGCATCCATCTCCCTGGAATCCTCCAATACCTACTTTCATACACTTTTATAATATCTGTCCACAAACGAAGCTGAAACTCGTTGAGTTCTCAAGATGAATTCAATTCCCTCTTTAAAACTTCAGACACTCACTGACTTGTCGACGAGTTACACCCTTCGACCAGTTCATAGTCCCCTACTACTAAACTATTTCCATATAGACGCAGCTTGAGTCGCGGAATTATTTCTTTACATATTTTTGCCGATTTTTGATTATAGACTTGTAATCCCAGACTTCCCTAGTAAATCCTTTGCTAACACCTAGCAAGAAGATGAGAATCTATTTTAGACCGAGTTTGGAATGTTTGAATCAAATTCTTCCCTTCTACCTTGTGCTTATGCGAGTCTAGTGTTTTTTTTTTTTTTAAATAGAGAAAATATGCACGAATCCCTCCTTTGATGTTTGGAAGTCTGTAATCTGTAGTAATGATGAGGAAAGCCGTCAAGGAAGTAAATCATTTGGGGCTTGAGTATCTGATTAAATCGGATGATTTTTAGAAATCCCTTGAAAATAGAATCCCCAGCTTCTAGCTAGGGTTGGTTCCTTAGTAATTCCTTTTTAGTAATAGCCTGGGAGAGTAAATTTCCCATAATTCCAGCTTCAATAGTGGTTGGCTCAAGTGAGCGACAAACTTTTTCATCAATCTTGTTGGAATCTTGTTATTTTATTTCGCATCACAGGGTTGGATGTGTGTAGCAGGAGATGAAAAAGGAAGGAGGCTTATTTGACACTTTACTAGCAAATACACTAAGGATGGTCATTAAGAAGCTGAGAAGTGGATTGTGAATTGGCAAGAGGCCTTGTTAGGAATGAGCAAAGGATAGAAAGAGTTGACAAGTCTGAAATGCATTTGCTTTTATTCCGAGATTGGACATGTCCAAGGTGGCGAAACTGGTTCAAAGTGTTTTTTTCAGACCCCTAATACATTGTTATTAAATGGTAAGGATGACTAGGATAAGGATTAAGGAGGGTTGACAGAGGGAGAGATGAGGTGATGTGATTGGCATTAAGTTGATATAATAACCCCTTTTAACTATCAATTGTCCAAAGTGGATAATTAATCAATCTCCTGCTTTCCTAAGCACATATTACTGAGAGATAAAAAAAATGCAAGAATTATGCTCGAAACTGTGTGTTGTAGGTGGTGGTAGATTCAATGAAGATGGATAAGAAAACTCATTCATGTTATTCACTGTTTGTCTACAATTTATTATAAACTGCGACCGGGGATGTAATTAATTTAAATGTGTTTTTCAAAAGGCTATCGAACTGGGTGGTCTTAATTGTAATACTTTTTAAATGTCTGAAATGATTATTTGGCTAAAAGATTATGATGAGATGTTATTTTTCAAAAGTAAAGAGGAATGATGAGAGATGATCTTTGCTACTATGTTATATCTTAAGTTGTTCGGGGTGGTGTGTTGTTGTGGCTTTAGAATAATGGGTTCTCTAAACTAATTGTTTCATGGTTTGTGAGCCTGACTTGGGATATTACTTCTCAAAAACATCTCAGTCACTCATCTTAATTTTTTTTCATTTTCTTCGAAAACAAATACGTCTATTCATATTTTGAAGAATTTTTTTTAAATGTAACTTCTTTCCAGGAAAAGTAAGTTACGCCAAATGTATCTGTGACCTTTGTATTTCTATGAAAAAATCCTGGTATTAATAATTCAAGAGAAAAATAGGGTTTTTAAAAACAAACATTTCCTATCCTTATCTACAATAGAATATAATTTTGAGATTTGGATAACACGATAACTCGTAAATTCCCAGTAGACACGCGAGCAAGGTGAATGAGATTCCTTGTGGCAATCGCCCTTTTCAACTCGGCATTTATTCCGCAATTCAAAGGACAATAAAAATGTCTCGTTAGTGCTCATCAAAAGTGAAAGGTATTCGAAGCGGATTCAAAGCCCATTGTTAACGCATCAGCAGGTTATCTAATGTCATCATCAGTCCCTCGGAAACCCTATCTGACATGCCTTTGAACCACGAGAGCCTATTCATTTTATGACAGGAACTTGTTCGCACTGGGCACGTCCTTTAGAGTCTGAATTTTTAAATGCACTTCCTAATTCAGTATTAAGCGAGGAGACAGGTGACGGGGGACTCTTGTCTACTTATCCTACATGCGATATCCCATCTACAAACAATAATCAAATCGATTTTAAACCGGTTGAAAAAAAAAGTTTGCAAAAGCGCTAAGTTGACAAAAAATTGGCGATCCATAATCCACACTCCTACATAATCCTGTTACCTAAGGGGAGAAAAGGCTTTAAAAATCACTAGGCCCCACATGTGGACATGTGTAAATTGAATTCATTGATAAGGAAACGAAGTCTGCCCCGAGTAAGATTGAAAGCGGAGATAAAATTATGTAGCACGTGCCCCTCGTTAGTAATCTAGTCATTAATCATTAAAATGCACATGTGATGTGTAGTTATAGTATAAATCCTGTAGTGGCCATGTTATTACTTCTGTATGAATGTTGAACACAAGTTGAGTATTATCTCTCTCATTTAGTTATCACAAGTGTTTCATTCGTCACAGATGTCAAAAAATTTACCTGCCCTTGATGGTGGCTGACTTTTCGGCGGAACCCTCTCCTGCCTGCCTGCCTGTCTGTCTGTGCGCTATCCTTATTGAATTTTCATGGGAATTGGGCCAAATGTCCACTCGTCTAATATTTATTTACCTCTCCCTAACTGACACTTCTTGGAGCTTTGAAGGATAATGGCACCTGTCTGCTTTACCTTTACAATATCTACTCCACCCTCACTCTTTGATTAAGACTTTGAGAGGGGATAGGCGGCCAGCCCATTGGCTTCTTTGCATGGGTGTTTTATTTTTAAATCTGATTCTTAAGCTTCGTATTGTTTCTTTGATGTTGTAGTTGAAGGGATTTAGCATTTCATGAAACTTGTGTTTTGTGTAGGAAAATTTAATAAGTGCAGTAATTATTGCAAACAATGGGAATGTAATTTTAAAGATTATCTACCGGGTTTTTAAATGAAGATGTCTAGCGTGAAATGACTTGAGGGTATAATATAATGTTTTGGAATGCATGGGTGGAGAGTTTTGTAATGTTTTAAAAGTGAGCATTCCAGTAGCCTAAATGACCAAAACATGTCTAGTGGGGGTTACGCCCATTGTCCTATTTTTTGTGGACAATTGACATCGCAGGCTTTTTTCTAAGTGATAATTATCACTGTCTCCCCAAGACTTTTCGGAAAGCTAGTGCTGAGTTTTACGAAATTTACTGTAAAGAGTTAAGAAGCTTTAGGCTAGACTTGATCAAAAGTTTCAAAAGTATCATGAATTAAGTTGTCACTCTCAATCTGAATACATGAAACATTTGTGGAGATGGATGGAAATGAATCATCACACTTTTTGGTCCCATTGTTTGTATACATAATGTACTGTCCTGGGAAGTGCCGACAAGGTTGGATAAAGTACAGGGTTAGGGTGTCAATTTTGTAATTTGATGATTGGTTGTGATTATATAGTTATGAAAATGTGGTTGAAAAAAATATTTTGTTTTTTACAGGGCATACCAGCAAATTCCACGACGTGCCTGTGCCCGATGTGGAAACGGTATTGGCTCTCAAGAGCTGATAATGCGAGCTAAAGATCTAGTCTATCATTTAAACTGCTTTGTCTGTGTTGTTTGTCTCCGACTGTTAAATAAAGGTGATGGATTTATCTAATTCAACTATTTATTGTCACTAAATCCCCAGTCTCATTTTACAATTAAGATCATAATAATAATCTTGAATAATTTGATTGAAATTGAAATACAGGTGATCACTTCGGGATGAGAAACTCAGCTCTTTACTGCCAAAAACATTATGAGATGGTCCTGGATGAGAATTCGGGCTCATCTCCGCCCCCTAATTTAGCACCAAATAGCCCACATCACCACCACAGTCACGGCCCACCTCAGCACCCCAGCCCTCTGTCCAATCATCACCTACACCACCCGACCACCACTTTCTTTAATGGTGCCGGGTCAGGTCAGAAAGGTCGACCTCGGAAGCGGAAAGATACCACAACCCCCAGTCTTGGTCCGGTGATGGACATCGGTGCTACCACTCCTCCGGGCATGCAACACTTAGCTCAGAATTTAGGTACGGCAACCTTAAATTTATAATACAATTTTGAAGCGATTAAATTGGGTTTTTGAAAGTTCATAGTGAATTTTAGAATAGAGGGTACTGGCATTGGCTTATTTGCATTTGATTGTGAGATAGTGTGAGTTAATTTTATAAAATTCGAATATTTAAATTGTAGCCTTTTGAAGTTCCTTCGGAAAGTCATTTGTGATAGTTGCAATTCAAATGTAATGGTGAATTTCTGTAAATCCCTGTTTTTTTTCATCTCACTGTGAAAGGTCTATAAATTCCAAGCTCATCTTAGACATTTTATAACCAAACTTCTACAAATGATTGCACCAATCCGTAAATCTTATTCCTCCTTATGTTTAAAATCCCAGTTCATCTCACCCTCTTCCATTCTACAGAGTATGTACCCCCTCGGAAATGCTAAGGAGTTGAGCCACCCAAGCCATAAATAATTCCAAAGACAACCACATAACTTTCCACAAGATATTTAAATCCTCTTGTTAAGTTTGACGAGAGCCAGAGTCTTGTCAACATCAATCTTTCCAACAAATTCCAATCAATTTCCCAACCTCGGAGAGGCCTTCACTAATCCGATTCTATTCAATAGAAATTCTACGATTCTACGAATTAGCAAATGGCCAAAGGAATCCACTTCACCCTACCTTGCTCCTCAATCTCGTGGTTAGTGTGTGTCACCCTGTAGTGTGGATCTGGTTAGATCAAAATTTATTTCATTACCTGTCTTGCCCCGAAGAATTTATCATAAAATTCATCCATGCTCAGAAACTATCCAATCAACCAAAAAAAACACTAATCATCTCCTCGTTAGTCCATGTTAACAATGACGAAGATTTCTCATCATTAAACCACCGATTGATATCTTGTCTTATTCACAAAAGTCAAACCAGACCCCACCGAACTCATCCTTGTTAAAATCTTTAGTCCTGTCAAGTTGCTGGCGGGTGTTTTGCTGTGAATTACTGATTTTTTTGTACTCCCAGCCTTTTATGTACCTATTTTATTTGTTCATAATTTGAGAATAGGGATTAGGAGGATTTTACAGCTTGCAAAAGACCACAGAGCTTGAAAGCTGACTAAAGCCATGTGTGTGTGTTGTGTTTTTATGACTAAGAATTTTGTCTAGTCTCATCTTATAGTGATTTGGAGCGTAGATCTATTTTCTAGTACTTTTCCCCAAGAGAGAAAGGAAATTGAGTTGATGCGCCAGTCCTTTGGTTAACATGTTAAGAATAAGAGGCTTTAGGTAAATAAATCCCCTCTAGTCCAAAAATTCCAATTTGAGGCGAGAAATTGAGAAAAAATCCCTTTTTTTTGTATTTAAAAAAAATATATAAGTCCCGTGATGATGTGATGGGTCTGTCTCTTTTATATTATTATTATTATTGTGTTGAGTCCCTAGAGATTTTGTGGATGTGCTCGTGTGTCAAGTGAAAGAGGGATTTTGTAGGGAAACGAAGAGTTGCCATGGGCAACCCTTCATTAGCAAAAGTATAAGCTCGGAGAGAGAGATGGAAAGTGGAGGAAGACGGAAGAAACAAGAGAAGATCTCGTAGAGTTGTCCTCTTGTGATTGGCCTTAGGTTTCTGGGCCCTTTTCCCTTATTAAAACTTCTCTTATATTTCTTTAGGCTTGAGTCGATCATCAGCAAAGGTTTACAAACACAACTCCCTTTTTCTTGCCACAAGGAATGAACAGTTGTTTTTAAGGTTGGAACAAAGTCTTCAGGACTTTCCTCCACTTGGACAAAAGAAAATCCAAAATTATACCAAAATTTTTTACAACTATTTTTTTTCATTGCTCCTTCATTATTTTACTGGATTTTTGAAAAAGTCGTTTGATCTTGTGCGTTTTTTCTTTTTTTCTCCTTAAAAGTAGTTAAAAGCTGCATAGAAACTTTGGTGTTTATTCTGCAAATGATTTAGAAAGTGTGTAGAGACTGTAGGATGAGTTTGAAAGATTGAGAGTGATTAAGATGATCATGTTGATTGTTTATGATAGCGGAGGAAGGGGGAATTGGGAGAGGGGATTTGTGTAAAAGTTTTGTTTTGTGTTAAACGATTGGCATTTTTAATTGGAATTAATCAAGACTGATTTTGCTTTGAGTTTGTTTTTCTAAATAGAGTAAACTTTAAGCAGAAATCCGTCTCTTGTAATTTCTTTGTTATCCTCAGATAACTTCCTCTCTGTTTCTATAATAAAAGAAGGGAGCATTCATTTCACTCCCTCATCTGTCGTGCTAATCTACAGCCGTGTACTAAACCTAATGTTGATGGATTCAACTTCTCATGCCACTTTGCGTGTTTTAAATCCTAGCTTTAATAGTCCGTTCCTACAGTCTCCAGAAAATATCTCCCATTCTCATAAACACCAAAGACCCACGAGAGGATCCAAGTCTCAGGGAGTAGTGGGAGTTAATAGCATATATTAGATATATATTAAACATTTTTTGTCCCATTTAATATAAATCTGATTAAAGATAAGCGTCCCACACCGCCGACCTATTTCTCCTTAAAGACTCACACACAGCATCCCCGTCCAAAAAACCACTTGAACTCAACATCAGCTCTCAATTGCGTGTAAAGTCGGGGGATGTTTTTTCTGAACCCTCTCCAAGGTTTCCTTTTGATAAAGAAAAAGTGCTTTAGCAACTAAACGCTTTAGCAACAATATCAGCTGCACATTCTACACTCTGTCTACGTACATTATGAAAGGGATAATGACATTGTTCCGGTAATCAATGGCTTTGGGCATGGCATGCATGCTTCCCAGTTTCCACCCTAAAACAATAGAATGACCAGTCCAACCTCGAACAAAGACAAAAGAGACAAAATGTGTCCAATGTTAGACTATTATGTAAATAGCGGGTTATCATAGTATCACCGCAGTCACCGCAACTTTGACACTTTGGCTCAATCACATGTCAATAATAATAATACCTTTAGAGTCAATTCAGCTAACTAGTAATTACCCACCCCGTCGTCCCTTGACAGAGCAGAGGCTTTAATTACTACTCCATATAGATTAGATTACAAGAGATGGATTGAGAGATCAGTTACACCCCCACTGACTCCCTCCCTCTGTCACATACCTATGCGTCTATCTATTGGGAAAGATGACAGTCAGCAACTGTGTATGGGATCTGCGTATTAATTTCCACATGATCCCATATCAAACTTGACCTAGCTTAATATTATTTGGGTAGAAGATGGCAATCCCTCCTCACACGATACAACTAACGACGGAAGGGATCTGTGTTGTGTTGTATGGTGTGGATTGGCTGTGATACTGATTGAAAACAGTCCGTCATATTGGTTTACATGCCTGGTTTGCATTTCAGATCCGAAAGGATTCACTTGTGTTTCCTTAAAGGTGTCGATGGTCTCAAATTCCAAAAGTGCTGAGCATGAAAATATGTCAAAATCAGACTACATGTAGTTAATCTCAATGTAATTGAGTAGTTGGCTTGAAGGCTTTTATTTTCCTCTTAAGACAAGGGAAAGGAAAGGGAGATTGAAGGAAGAATATAAACTTTGGAAGCACAACCGCATTGATAGTAGATAGTAAGTAGTAAGGTTAACTCTGCTCCGGGACCGGAAGTGCCAATACATAAAGTTATGAGTATGAAATGAGTGTCTCAACCTGAGTGAGTTTCTAAGTGGAACCACATGTGTTGAGTAGTCCTAAAGCAGGATCATATAATTTATGGGATCATATCCTCTCTACTTGAATTTTTTTTACTTTATAAACCGAAGCTTGCATTTAATTATCATGACAAACTGAGGAAGCTGTGTTGATAAATTGTTGCATTTTTTTCTTACCCTCTGGGCATGTATTAAAACTTTATGCCTTCTTTTAACCATTTGATGTAGAAATATATACGAGCTTGTGTCTCAGTATCAACTATTCTGAAATAGGGGGATGAGCTGGAGGTGTCAGGTTTAAAGGTTTCCTAGCCCAAGTGATCCGTGAAGAAAGCAGATTTCGGAAAATATCCGAGGGCGTGAGTTTGTCTTGTTGGATTTGGATGGGAGAGAAAGAGAATAATTGCACAAATAAATACAAAATACACACCACCACCACCACCGGCTACAGATTTATTATGCAAGCGAGGAGGGCCTGATGAGTTGGTGAAAAAAAAATCGGGACGTGTCTTTGTGACTTTGGTTTAAAGGCCGAATGGTTTCATAAGGGTTTTTTCGCCTCGAAATACTTCATTAGGATGCGTAGGGTCTCCCTCATTATACGTTTTAGATGTCATTTGTATTGAAAACATTCGTAAGCTATCCATATCTTTATTCTAGAGATGAAAAAATACATGTAGTTTTGTTATGATTATGGAATCTGTTGGAAATGAGGGTGAACGCGGTCAGGAAAACTTGTACCCGGGCTTAATAATGTCTCGTGAACGTGTCTCATTAATGTTGGGTTTGGTTATTCTCAACAATAGGGTCACGTGTCTTTTGAAATAATATTTCCTTTTATTCCATTGTTTTTTTTCTCTCAAAAGTGGGTTGGTTTCTAAATTTGAGTATATGTGTACTAGTTTGTTCCTGGGGCTTGTACGGTTTGCATGGAAAGTATGACACTACATAATGCTCAATGGGAATTCTATGGGATATCATTGATAAGTCCGCAAACGGATTGTATGCAGTCATTTTTTCTACCCAAGATGGATTTGAAGGGAACTTTGACTTTGTTAGTCAAAATGTGAACAATTAAATTAATACTGTACTTCAAATAGCCAGTATTCACCATTGATTTTTACATTTTTCGAAACTACATGTAAAGTAAAAAGAATTTATAAGTAGGAATTAAAGTATGTGGACACATATTGATTTGCAATGTTAAAATTTATATTTAAAGATACCTTATACAGAGGTGACAATCGCAACCGTCGTTTTCTACAGATTGTCAAGATTATTTTATAGTATTGAGAAACCGCACGAGGACAAAAAATGTTGTTTGTAAAAAAGTTATGGAAAAACAGAGTGTGTAGTCCAGAGATCTGGTAGAAGGCATCCCGTGGGATTTAGGCACGCTTCCCTAATACCTCGTAATAAAATCTCTCAGGGTTTAAGGCCCCCTGCTGATCTCTTACGTGGGGTTCCATTACATTGACATCTCGTTTTCATCCCTTTTTCCACCAAAGGTGGGGAAAGTACAAGTTGGAGTCTTGATCCTCTTATGTAAGCAGGAGCCTATCCAATCGTCGATAATAATACTCGACGACACAATGGACGAGATGGAGATGAAAAGTGTATCCACTTGGTTGACTACACGGGCTTTTATCAATTGGCTTTGGCACGCTCTCTCGACTCATTTCACGCCACATTTATTCCATTCAAAACAATATGCTTTACAAATTGATGATCCCTCTCTCCAGGGAATGGTCTATAAGCCAAATCCTCTTGACTTAAATTCAATACAGTTGACATGTCTATCTCTACACATCATTTCCACCACTGACATGATTGCAAGTGACATTATGATGTATCTGAATATCATCTATTTAGTAAGAACGAGATGCCGAGTTAGCACATCTCTTTTTGGAGTATCTCGCTGATATTTATATTTCAAAGACACGAATCAATTCATTACAACTGCTAGATATAATAATATTTTTTATCATCAATACTAAAGTTATGAACTCCTCTCCGGGAACAAAGGGGCTAGATAATTTTGAGTAAGCAGCCCTGGTGGCCATTTTTTTGCGAGAAATTTTATACAATCGGATACACATTTGTCACGCATAGCTGTGTATGTAAATGTAACCTTGATCCAAGAGAGAAATGATGCCAGGAGGATATACATATATCATCTTACTCACGATCACGGAACATGCACCACGTTTAAGGTCTTAGAATTTTCAGAAGCTCTAGGTCTTTAGGAAAACCGTTTATAAGAGTTTTCACATGGGTTACTACAAGCTCGCATGCTCTTCTGAGATTATATAATAAAAAAGTCATGCCACAAAGTTAAGCCTGGCCAATTTTGGAGCGTTTGGAAACCAACAATGAAACCATAGTAGAAAGATAAGAGGATTCTCAAGGCTCTCATCCTTGTAAAATATTCCCTTGCTAATCCTCCTGGATAGCAGCAGCAACAGTTTAAACTATAATATAACGAGCTTTGTGATTTCCGAAAAGATTCCATACCAGTTTATCTAAATGCAAAGGTGGAATATGAATTTTAAGTTGTTGAAAAAAAAATGGGGATAAAGAATCTCCTTATGAGCCAAAGTCACGCGAAAATCTTGAGTGTTTAAAAAATGATTTGATTTAAAATAATTAAAGTTTTGAAGAAAATAACTTTTCTCCGCTTCCGTAAGTTCAAGAGTGTAAAGGAGTTGGGTTTATAACGAGTGTCTCCTAGAAACTATTAGATAGCAAGTAAAGTCATATAAAAGTTGAGGTATCAAGGACGACCGTCTCGTGCTTGTCTTATTTCATGACAATGTCCATCTCCTATTGTTACACACGTTTCTGAACATTGTGTTTCAAGACTTGAATCCAGATAAGCCCATCTACGGCCTTTTTATACACTTTTTTCTCCATCCTTTTTATTTCATCTTTTTAATTTCGTACACATATTTTTTGAACATCTTGAACTTGTGAACTTGCATGTGTAGTAAACAGTGTTTGTCCTTTAGCTTATATAACTTTGAGCAGATATGGATAGTTTTTTTAGTTTGTGATGTTGTAGGAGAGACTGTAAAGGGATGTATTTTATTGCGAGGATTATGTCTCGCTTATCTTTAATTGAGATCGGACTCTGGCAAGGAAAGAGCACCAGACCGGATACACCTTTTCTATAATGTGTGTTTGGGGATGAGACGATGAAACCCTTCTGCTCCTTTTTATCATGATATTTCATGTCCAATAAACACAATCATCAGCATCACACCAGTAACATCCTCAACAGGGTGTCTTCAAACTTTTTTTATTTATTTAAAAACAAACTTTGCCAAGATATCATTTGATTATATAAACTTGAACTTATTCATCTCATCCTCTCTTCAGCCTTAACTTCAAAATGTTCATGTCAATAATAATATACTGGGTGTGTAGCTGCTCCTTGCCATTCACAGGATGAAGGGAACTAGCCCTGTAAGTGACTCTAAGTTTTGCAAGGACAATTCTTGGGAGCTTACAAAATTTTCTTTCGCTATAGCAAAGACTAAAAAAACGAACTTAGCTTTTAAAGCACCTAAAATAAGATAAATATTAATGGACTATCATTTTAAAGCAATACCTCAAAGCTCAAGTTTTAAAAACATTGCTTTACCATCAATTCCCCTCCACCCATCATGTAATTATAGTCTGAGTAATTAAAACTTAAAATCCTCAACCGACAAAAATAGCCTTCGTTACATCTTACTGACTCTCAACTTTCCAACTGACACTCCCGTCTCTAACGTATCAAAAATAGCCTCAACAACAGATTGGATGGTAAATCCGTAATTTTTTTCTTCAAATCTCCACCTCTTATCAAATTTTTTCAAGTTCATCCAAATCTCGTTGCTATAGTCTGGTCATTCTATCGTCTGTGTCTAGAGTGGATTTCACGCGATCCTTCGAAGGATCGCCTGCCTACAACTCCATAACGAACATTGTACCCTCTCTCTATCTCTACCCTGCTAAACGCTTAACCCCCTTCATTTAATTTTTAGCTTTTAACCACAGAGCATATGATTAGCAATTGAACTCTTTTCAAACTCGTTTTTGCACCGTCTGGACACAATAATAGTCTACCACATTCAGTCCTGCCTCACACTTCCTATCCTCTCTGATCTAGGTTGGAAATGAGGATGAGGACGAGGGATGCTCTCATGTCCAAGCTCTCTTTTGTTCTAAAAGTACAAACTCATTGTTTATCTATTCAACGTATTTTTAAAGTCAATCGGGACACTATTGATTTGTACTTCGAGGCGTATATGATGCATGTATATTGTATTAACTAGAATCGGAGAGGACGTCTAGTTCTAATTATTTACATTTATTTTTTACTGGCGTATCGATATTGAAGCATAATAGACTAGTGGATACTATACTGCTACACCGGTAATGCATCGGGTTGGTGTAAATATGTACCGGTAAATATGTCCCCATCCAGGGGGACATATTTACCATGGGGACATATTTACCGGGTACATATTTACCACGGGGACATATTTACTGGGACACATCTACCGGGGGGGCAACAACAATGTAATAATATTCATCGGTCTATCATTCTCAGAGTCAAATATTATTTTTTAAATACCGATAGAAATTCTTCAATTCCTTTTAAAAGTATTTTCACCACTTCCTACTAATACATTATTATTCATCATTCATGGTTGCAAACAAAAACTTGTATAAATTTTCCCAAGAAAATTCTTATCGAGACATAAATGTCTCAGACATATTTGTCGCCAGATATTTGTCGTGCCGTCATCTACCGGGTACATATTTACCGACGGCCTAATGCATCATGACCTTGCTTTGTAACCATGAGTTAGGTAATTCTACGCCCAGTATGACAGTAAAATTCATAATAAAATGGTTCCAAAATAGCTACAGAATATAAGTATGGATGTGCAGGAATTTATAAAGTTTGTAATTAATTTTTGGGCTTGAATGTGTTAGATATGTTAGCTGACCCAAATGGAGTACATCTTAGTGGTCCAAGAATGGAAGGCTATGACTCGTCTTCCTCCACGAACTGTCCAGGTGGTGTGGGTCAGCAAAGGACCAAGAGGATGAGAACTTCTTTCAAACATCATCAACTTCGTACGATGAAATCCTATTTTGCCATCAATCAGAACCCCGATGCCAAGGATCTGAAACAGCTTGCTCAAAAGACTGGACTCAGCAAGCGCGTTCTTCAGGTATAATAACTTTTATTATATTAATTAATCCAAAATATATACATCAGCCTCCGGATTTCTTGTAATGTCTTCGTTGAAACTCTTTTGCCAAGAGGGTCGGGAACTAGACACGGGCTATTAATGCTATTAGATTCCAACCGACCATTACACTACCGACCGAACCTGTTCACAGCTAAACTGAACATGCAGTTCTTTGGAAAGGACATGGATATTTGAGTTGATGTATTGAAAGTTATATAAGACATAATCCCCAATCACTCCATCCGACGAGGCCTTCCGTCGCTTACAAATGGCCTTATTTGTCCCTTGATCCGTGTGAACAGTTGGAGTTCTTTATAATTCAGCCACAATTAATTATACACCAGGGCTATCCTCCCTTGGGATCTTTTATTAAGTTATTAAATTGTTAGCCATTTATTTCTCACCTTTACACCCGATAACTTTAGCCTCTTATAGGGATAAGCGTGGCAAATGAATGGGTAAACTTAATTTGCACTAACTAATTTGACTTGTGGATTACAGGTGTGGTTTCAAAACGCAAGGGCCAAGTGGCGAAGAAATATGCTAAGAAGTGAGTCGAACAAGTCAGGTATTATTACATTGGGATCGTATTTCCGTTTCACATTTTACAACCCTCAGTTCATTTCAAGTGTTTCTTTTAGAAAATTACTTGAGTAGAAATTAAAATCTTGAATTTCCAGGTGGAGGATCCCCAACGAGGGACGATGAGCTGCAAATTAATGCGAATTCCATGACCTCAGGGGCACTTGATATGATGTCTACTGGAGGGGGCTCTGATGATGGGGGGTTCTCATCCGATGTCTACTGACCCCGTTCACCTTCCAATACTTATAAGAAACATTCTTACATTATTTTGTAAAAAGAAATAAGCTCTCCAGTCCATGCTCTACGAGTCATGTGTCTGCGAATAAATTTGTAAGTTTAAGTTTATAATCATTTAATAATAACACGTTTAATAGTTCTTCATTCCATACAAATAAAGTCATACGCAAAAATAAGGGAAAGCTTATAAACCTGAAGATTCAAGTTAATCAGAGGCAGAGGGTTCCCAATGTATAAAATATTGTGTGTAGAGTGCACTACACAAATGTCCTCTATCATTTGAGAGACTAAACTTTATAACCTTATTTTTCTCTTGGCCCAAGTTAGTATACAAAGAATAGTTTGTAATTCTAATTAAATAATTCTAATTAAAAGCGAATGGAAATTTCAAAAGTACTTTTATTACTTGCATAAAGTTTTATATTTGAGCAAACTTCAATTAAATTTTAAAATAATGCTAAATATTAATTTGTTCTCATTACAGTGTAAACAGTTACTGTCTACTGATTGCCGAGGCCATGCAACTGGACTCGAGTCGAAAGGTCGGTCACCAGTCACCACCACAAGGACATGCCCAACAATGGCAACAATACATCATCCATGCATCTCATCAGCTTTTATTTTGATTATCCACATCGTTCATTGTTGTCGCTATTCCTCTAGTTATATCCATTTATATACTAATCCATCCTTCCAATACATTTTAGAGTAGAGGGCTTATCAAGTTCTATACCACGAGCTCGAGAATGGTGACAAGAGTTCCTTATCAAACCATGGAGTATGATATAATTATGTTGTAATTTTTGGGAGATTTGGTTTGAGGCTGTTAGATTATACTGGATATTTAAAGGGTGTAGTGATTAGTTGAAGGATTTTATAAATATCCTACTAGCATAGTACATATTGGTTGTTTTACATGAGTATTCGTAATGTTTGTACTCGGATGGGTTATGAATACAAGTTGGAGATTGATTTTAAATTGTTCGGAGGTCGTTGATATGTCCGTAGGTGCATGTTGAATAAGGTAGGAAAAATAATGTTGATTCCTCACTGTGCAATATATCTCGAAAAGCAGTATTTTTTAGTTTGGATTTGAAATATCTGTTCGCCTGTTCTCAAACCGTTGTACCAAATGTGTATTATTCGTACTATGAAATTGTACTAATTTAACTACCTCCAGCTCTACTACTCAGATCGTGTAAATTATATTAATAAAAGCAATGGCGAGATCTCGAAATAGGTGCTCAAAAATACCTTAGGGCATAATTAGTAGTGCGTATAATTATAATTTGTTTTCTCTATCATAAGTCGGGCATAAAGACACAAAATTACTCATCGTGCTAAATGGAGTGTTGCGTCAGAACTATGACTCACTTAATCCCTCTAATGGGTTAATCCAAATTCATTGAATGTATTTGGTTTGTGCATGTAGTATATTTGTTCAAATTTTTTTAAATGCGTAAACAGCGATCGTCCCTAATTGCATTGCCAAATTTTAAAACTAATATTTTATCCATCGATTTGCAGGCTCAATTTGACATGACAAAGATAAATTCCGAGTTAATTTTTCCAGAACTGCCCACAATCGCAGCATGGTTTTTAGCTATGGACACTCTAGAGAATTAAATAATAAAAGCAATTAAGTTTAATTTATCCAATGACAGCTGCAGCAGAAATATTTGGAAAATGTAACGAGGAACTCAACATTTGTTTAATCTGGGTCCATTAAGCTCAAAAGTATTGATTTAAATTTGATTGATTATAATGATTGATGATTGTTTTTAATTTATTGAGATTTTCTATAGTAAACTAAAAACGAAAGGCCTGAGAAAGTGTTTATTTTAGGGCTAATCGGAATTGAATCAATTTAAGCTTTCAAAATCTGTAGATTTCTACGTAACAGGTGAGGAACTCTGAAAAAGACAAACTTTCAAGAGGGTCGATATTGGACTACTCGAGAAAAAAACCTACGACTTGACTTGGATAAATCGAATTAGGTTACAAATTACAACCGGTTTGGCTCATATGAAATTCTTCCCCACTGGCATTTATACGCAGCCAACATTCCCCCTCTACGTAGGATAAATAATTTGAGAAAATCTGTAAAATTAAAACGGTTTCTGCATACAAGCATAATAAACTACAGTAAAGAAAAACAGTTTATTATTCCATTACTATCTCCAATGTCAAGCATCCTCAGACACACTTCCGACTTGCGCTTATTTCCCAAGGAAAATCTGTCAAAATGAAATCCAATATTGTTTTGAAAATGCCATCATGGATTTATGTATTTTTATGTAAGGGACAAGGAAATATACAGGCACAGCTTTTTAGCGGAAATTCTGTATCTATATTTGATTAATTAGTAACCACAAGTTTTAAGTCATAATCATAATTCAATAACCTAATATGGTTCGTTAAAATTTAACTATGGATCTCGTCGTGTCACCATACAATACAAACACAAATATGCAACCAAAATCGAACGTCAGACTGGTTAAACATAATTCGTATAATCTTAATTATGTTCTTACTGTGAAAGTCTGGTAAGAAGAGCGTAATCAGAGCTTTGAATGAAGTTCTCCAAAGGATTATTGGCAAAAGGAATTATTCCAAGTATTGCGAACGTCTGTAACCCACTCCCTACCGTATTCTCTACAAAACCCAAGTCACGTTTTCATGGCAGGGAAATCTCATGAAACTTTTATGTCACGCTTTGACTATGCATCAAAACCCAAACAATAACGATGCAATGACAATATTGACTTGTAATGTTGTAATGCATATTGGAAATATCATGGACAATTTTAATAGTAAACCACGACTACTAATGCTATCACCAGAACTACCAAGTGTTCGCCTTATTCCTTATCATAATGTATTTTCCGCAGCGTTGACAGGAAACCTCAAGTTACGCAATGCAGTCCAGCCTCACCAGCTTGACATAAAATCTAGAATAATTCATGCAAATTTGAATCATTGTAAGAGAGAATTTGTATTGGTAACCTGCCAGTCCTCTCTCATATTTTTTCACTTAGTTTCCCCCACCTCTAGCTACAACACTTTTGGGCTTTAGTGGGTGTGGCAACTGGGTTAGTGTGCCCTTAAAATTAACTCAGACTTGGTTTTCAAATCAGCAAAAGTCCCAACTTCGCCTTCCATTTTATTGCCCCCCCCCTCCATCCATAAGCCCTAATTCTGAGTCATAGTCATAGTCATGGTCTCCATCCTGAATGACATCAAAGGCTTTTTCAAAGTTGGGGCTGTATCAATAGGTATATTTTAAACATTTAAAACATAATCATTGATTTGGAACCGTTTTTACTTGTTTGCTTCCCATCGATTTAATAATTGTAGACAATAATGTGTTCAAGCTACATTACAAGGTCACAGTAATTCTCCTTGTCGGATTTTCTGTCATCGTTTCCTCCAGCCAATATTTCGGAGGTGTGGGTTTAATCTAAATTATCGGTTTTATCGACAACCCGGATAATAATTTACATATGTTTTGTCCAAAAGATCCTATCGACTGCACCAGTAATAACGCTGAGATTTCCAATATCGTTGACACCTACTGCTGGCTCAATTCTTATAATAGAATCAATAAAGGTGAGTAGTAATTAAGTTGTGCTCGTATTTTTATTAACTCATCGCTGTAATTCAAGACGAATATGTTCTCTGAATTTCAGCGGGGGCAATTCTCATCGAAGTAAAGAAACAGTTCCCGGAACCTACGGACAAGAAGGTGTCCGATGGTGAAAAGTTTTATTTCGGTGAGTTTGAAAAAGTGAATCAGAGCTTCTACCAATGGATTGGCTTTGTTCTGCTCCTTCAAGCCGGCTGCTTCTACTGCCCTCGGTACCTTTGGCGGAATGTGTGGGAGGAGGGTCGGGTCAAGGAGTTGGTCACAGGGCTCTCGTCTCACATCCACACAGAAGACGAGAGGCAGATCAAGCAGAGGAATGTGGTCATGTACATGACCAACAATCAAGGGCACCACAAGGCCTACGTGGCCAAGTTCTTTTTCTGTGAAGTCCTCAACTTCTTCAATGTTCTTGGACAGATTTACCTCACAGATTGGTTCTTAGGGAACTCATTCCGCAACTATGGGATAGAGTGGCTCATGTTTGACCAGAGTGATGAAAAGCTCCAAGCCATCTACAGACCTATGAATAGATACTTTCCCAAGGTTATTTTTATTTTTATCTTTTTATTTTTATCACCTGAATTAATTAATCAATTTGGATTTTTTCCTCATTCTTAAGCTCACCCACTGCGAAATCCAGTGGGGAGGTGCGGGTCATGAGACCAATAAATACTCGGCTCTCTGTGTCCTTCCAATTCATATTATTAATGAAAAGATTTACCTTTTCTTGTGGTAAGTTAAGAGTCGGGCGTTTATTAGTAAATTATTAGAGTTGCCTAATAATGCAGATTATAAGATGATCTTCTACATAAAATTGTAAAAATGTATCTGTCTAACTAACTAAATCTGTCTGTCCGATGCTATTGAACCATACTTCCCGACCTCGCAGGTCAAATCTGAATAGCTTATTCGAACCGTCTATATCAGGAGACGGCGTATAAG
>JAQFYM010002791.1:0-21545 GCA_034694785.1 Agrenia bidenticulata
CAAAAAAAAGTATGCATAAAACCCAGCCCTAGTATATATAAAAGTAAAAATACTGTTTTTATAAAATTTGCACAATTTTTAATAAAGAACAAAAATTTTAGTTGTTAAAAGTTTAGAAAAAAAGACTGTAAATTTTTTAAACAAAAACAAAGGTAAAAAAAATATTTGAGTTAAAATTCTATTGATAATGGCATATTTGTTATGCAAAAAAGTGCTTTTTTTATAAAAAAAATAAAAAACATTAAAATCTTTATCAAATAACTGTTTGGCCTTCGAAAATTTTTTTATGGAGCATAGTAATAAATTTGAAACTACAAGAAATAACGATTTTAATTTATGTATATTATATGTAAAGATTTAAACTATAGGGCAATAATAATTGATTCACAAAATATAACTTTCTAAAAATTTTTTTGTTTTTTTTTTTGTACCTAGTTGTATCTCCTATAAAATATATGTCAATGCAAACTTAGAACCATTCAAAGCGTACAAGCCATTACGTCTTTTTACTTATTTTGCGTGCATTCGATAGACCGCGCGATTCTGTGCAGTTTTGGTAATTATAATTCGGACAGAGGTTGCTTATCTAAAGGTTAGTATAAAAAAATGTTCTAAGATGGACTTTTATACAAGGTGGCTTAAGGATAAGGGTGTGTTTCTTTTTTTTACTTTAGTAGAAACTTATTTTTTCTATTTTGAATGCTACGGGTTTTTGTATAGGAAAAATAATGAAAAACACAATTTTGATAATAGTTTTTTCTCTACTGTACTGTAATTTTTACTAGTCATCCTATTTTACGCAAAGCAATAAAAATAAATTTACGTAATATAATTTTATTTGACGATGATAAAATATTAGCATGCATCACACAATTATACACTAACAGACATTTTAAAATCTAAAGGAGTGGGCTCAGAACTATGCAAGTACTACACTAGATTTCAATTCTAAAATGAATATAAAATGACAAAGATTATGTTTTTTAGAATAATTTCTTTTTTAATGACAAAAACAAGTATTTATCTCGAAAGAATCTTATTTACAATCTATTTGTATTTTTATATCTCCTCCCAGAACATCACATATCGAGACATTGAATCTAAATTTGGAAGATCTACAAAATATATTTGCCTACTGATTATTCGCGTTTCAAATGTTTCTATGAGTCTCAAAAATAAAATTATATCTCTTCCAGCAAAAAAATATATAGCAGATCTTCAAGCGATTGGCAATCAAGTGCAAATTTGGGAGGTACATTATTTGCAGTGACGGGACTCGTGTATATCTAGAATCACCAAGCAAGCATCCAGAAGCTCCAAGCAAGCATCCAGAAAGATATATTAATACTCATTCGACATATTCAGTATACTATTTACTTGCATGTGACTACAAAGGAAAAATAGATTTGTCCATGTACTGTGTTTTGGTTCAAGCCATGCCGCTTTTATCTATAGAAAAGTAAGTTAAAAGCATGAGGTAGAAAATGTAATCACTGCTAGTATGTAAACGATTGGAGATAGCGCATTCTCAAGCTCTTCGACTTTTCTAGTTACCATTTAAGCAGCCCAGCCTCCTGAAGATATTTTTTGTAAAAAATGCTCTGCGCAAAAAAGAAAAGAGATTAAGTTACCATTAGTCATTGAAACAGCAATTTGGACAAAACTGCAGTAAGATAGAAAGGGGGAAGCTGTTTTTCGTAATATATTTTTTACATGCACAATGTTGCAGAATTTACTTATTATTTTTAATGAATAAACAAAAAAATATATTAGATCAGTTTTTCTTTTTTTTCAGACATATCATTTCATAAATTAATACATCATGTCATTTTTGCTTTTTCATTTCTGTCATAAGCGAATTGTATTCTTTGATAATTTTTTCTTCATCTGCAAGTTCAGCTATATCTAGACGCCCTTTTTTGTATCTTGCATAGGTTTGAATTCGCGCTCTCATTCGTGGATTGATTATAAGCCTTTCAAGAATTCCATTTTTCTTTTCTAATACTTGATGTATTTTTACCAATTCATCTTCTCTTTTTTTTGGCTTCTTGCTGGTTTTTTGTGTTATTTTTTTGTCTCACTGTTTTGCATAAAACTTAATTTCTCCACATCTATTTCAATGATAGATTCTCTGTATTGCTGCATCGGAGTAATTTCTTTTTTCTCTCAACACTCTGTTTTTATCAATGACCAGTACTTCCAAGTGATCTGCTTGTCTCGCGTTGTTCTTGACTGCAAGATTTTACGTTTGTAATCTTTTTACAGAGATTGATATTTGTTTTTGGCCGCATTTCCTCCACATTTAAGATATGCTGCAATAGATATCTGTTGTCAGATATCTTTATGAACATGTACATTATGAATGTTTTTCGCAACTTGTTTCTGACATTCATTTTTGTTTCTTTCCACTCAGAAGTTTCTAATAAAAAAGACATTGAAATCTTATAACCCGTCATATATGGGGTAATTTTTAATATTTGAAATTACACCCATGGACATGAAAAGTGGTGAAAATAATCCAATTGAGAAAATTTACCTGTAGATAAAAAAGGCTAACAACATTTTAAGTGCCATGGAAATACATTACACCTGTAAAAATTTTAAGGCTAGTTTTACATTGTTTTTTTACCATATTAAAAAAAAAGAACAAATCCTAAGAGAACACTGTTATAAAACAGCAACAAGTGTTTAAATACGTTTCTTATTATTACGCTTGCTTTAAAGGAAGACACTGCTGGAGCACAGGAGCATCTAACCCTCCTTATGCTAGAAAAGCGCATTTAATAAAATTAAATAAGTAAAATTTTCTGAAAAATTACAAAATGATAAAAGTAATGCACCAAAAAAAATGTATGACACAATTACCAAACCTTGTATATATGATAAATATAAGTTAGCAATATTATATGTTTTTTTTTCAGCATACTAAAAAACTAACAATACAAATATTTATGTTTTTTTATCTGTAAAACGAGTTCGAATTATCAAAGACAAGTATATCAGAAGACGTCATTTTTTAAAAAAAATCAAGTCTTGCTTGTTAACAGACTTAAAAGCTAAGAAAAGAAGCTGTGCACATTTCAAACAAGTATTGTTTGCGCGTAGATTTGAAAAATATCTACCTATTGGCAACATTTTACAACCAGGCGAAGCATATATTCTAGAGCGAAGCAGGTCCTTTCTATATTTAGCCAAACAAAGTACCATTTTAGGTCATGGTGTGTAGAACCCTCTACGACAAGTATTTTGAGTAGACCATGCGTACTTAAACGTATATATTAGAAACTACTCGATGTATGAAACAATTTACAATAGACCACTTTTACGTTATGCAGATGTCTAGTACCTATAAAAAGCATATTGAGGTACACGATTTACATAAAATGTTTTTTTTAATCTTTCCAATTGTACTAAGAACGTTCGGCACAGGATTCCACAAGGATGAGCGTTCAATTTTTTTTTGTAATATATTGCCAAAGGAAATTTTTAATTTTTTTAGAAAAATATATTTCCGCCGTAAAACATGTTTTCTTTGGTTATCCTATAAAATAACACCTAAAATCATTAAGTACTATATATAAAAAATGTGTCTATACACGTATATATAAATGAGCAGTTTATTTTCTAACTTAATCATACCAAGAAAAAAATTTCGTCGTTTTTATTTTCTTTCGGTTTTTTCTTGGATTACCGTATACGATTATAAACCAATACACTTACTATTAAATACAAAATTAGCAGAAGTTGTATTATATTTGAACAATATTGTTTTAATCTTCTTTCTACTAACAAATGCCTGTTTATGCTTAATTATAATGCAACATCTTTATATTTTGCAGAAATAAACGCGAAAAGTAAAAAAATATGTATATACTCATTTTATTAAATTGCTTTATCAAGTAAAAACTACCCGAAAATGTTCGGTGAGTACGTATTTTTGTGACGACCGTATCATTATATTTTTTATCTCATTCAGTATATTTTAATTACCTTGTAAACTACATGTTTGGTGTTTTTTAGTAGGTCATATACACACGCAGGTTTTATTAAAAGTGTAAAAAAAGCAATTATATTTCATTAGTCACAGAAAATTGTATGCACTAATTTTTCAGGTATTTTTGTACGCAGAAAATATGTTTTTTGTGCGGTTTTTAAATATAACTTTGTATTTAGTATAAACTCAACCTAAAAGCCTTTGCCGGATTTTTTCTCTATATGTAATACCCAAAATAGTTTGCGACAGATAATAAGGTATAGTATAATTCTCTATAGGTAATGCAAAATGATAAAATCCGAAAGAAAAATAATTCACTATAATGAAATCACTATAGAGGATTTTTCTATAGAGACTTTACAGAAAGATTTTGGTGATACAAAAAAAAAAGGAAAATATTTATGTGAATTTTTGATATAGTGGCTCACTGTATAGAAAAAACATTTTTCGTATGTATAAAAATAAGATATAAAAAGCAATCTAATAGTTTACATATATAGTAATTATCTTTAAGTTAATTTTTCGGGCAACAAAAGACCTATATGAATTCTCTAAAATATAAAATTTCAACATGAAAAAAATCAAAATCAAAACCGTGCTACTGATAATTCACTATAGTTAAATCTCTATAGAAAAAAATGCCAAACATAGCCATAGCCTGTATAAATTCGCACACACCGTCAATTGATAGTATAAATGTAACGTCGAAACAAACCAAAAATAAAGTCAATGCTTAAATATTAAAATATTCATATTTACATACAATAAACCTTTTTTAACGCAAATTATTCTATTGCTATATATTAAAATACAAATTTTAAAAACATTTCTTTAGTTATTATACCTGTTTATTTGATAAATATTTCAGTAAAAATATTATTTTGTAAATAGTAGCATAACGCATTGACCAACATTAATAAATGCCATAAATTTTTTTTTGTATAAACATCTATTTTTTTTATCGAGACTAGTTTAGAAAAAATTAGACACAAAAAATTTAGTGCATTTTTTTTTTATGCCATTCGTTTTAGAGTTCTGTATTGCACGTCGCAATTCATCCTTGTAGTATTCATTTGTGAATTTTGGGTATTTTTTGTTTAACTAGTTAATGAAAAAATGTATAAACCAATGTAATTGCATATGTTTGTCTATAGTATTGAGTATAGGTAAGCAATTGTACTAAATAGCAACTATTTAGCTTATTTTCGACAAAACAATATAAGATTATAGTACCATCATTTTATTAAGGCGTTTCTAACGCTTTGGCAACTACATAACTGTATTTTTTACGGCATTTAATGATATTTTATACCGTTTTTTTTTTACGTTACCAAAAATGTTTGCAAAAGACTATATACATATTTTTCCTATACCCAGATTAACCTCGAAAATACTAATAATTTTAAAAATGAGAATTTGCCTTTTTTTGGTCATACAAAAAGAATATTAGATATTTACGGTGACAAGGCTTTTGTACAGCCAATTGAGTAAATAATCAATATTTCTTTCTCCTTTTTGGTATGTAAAAATTCAGCTTACAAAAAATTAAAAAAGTATGAACCTTTAGTTAATTGTTTTTGTTGTTTTTTTCGTGGTTTTTTTCTTGAAAAAAGCTCTACAAAGAGCACAAAAAAAGACCCTTAGGCAGAACATCCAGAATAATAGTTCAACATGCTGCATTTTGCGGTGTGAAATCATATTCAGGGTATAGGAATCTATGTTTTTTTTATACATTAAAAAATTAATGCTTAAAAAGAAATGATGTGATATGACAGTTATTTAAGTTGCAAAATCATTTCAAACAGACGCTTAGCATATATTGAAACAACATAATTTTTTTTTCACTTGCATTGCTTTTAAGAAAACTACGTAATATAACTGTGGAGAAAAACGCAAAGAAAAAAAGTATGCATTTCTTCTCGTATCGAAATGTAAATCACTATGCTTTTTTGCGTTTATTGTTTGCATAGAATTTATAACACTGCTTTTGACACAAAATCTGCTTAAGCATTTATTTTTTTACATGTTAAAACTGTTATTTTTTTGGCTTACTATATACAAAAATTATGCAAAATAAAAAAAAAATTCCTGGCTTTTAAGCACGTTTTTTCGTAACAAAATCAATGTGGATATGCATATTTCACATTACTCGTACGCCTGTACGGGGGTGGTTTATACAATAAAGATAACCCAGGTTGCGCTTTTTTCGGGGGTTTCTTTATATATTATGTATTTTTTAAGTGGTAGTCAGTGTAAATTCAAAGTTAAAGTTGCTTCAAAAACTGCAATCTGTTTATTCTGTACGAGCGTGAGCATACAAATAAAAAAAAAATATATTTATGTTAGGCGTATATTCATAAAGTTTGAATATCACAAACATAAAATTTATAAAAAAGTGTAAAAAAAATGCGGCTACATAGTAGAAAAGTTGCATAAAAGCAAAAAAATGACAATTGTTTACTAAAATTTTAATTGACGTAAATATATATTCAATTGGTACAACTTTTTGCATTTAGGTTTCATACTCGTTTTTACAAAACGTTTGATAACAACATCTATTGCAAAATTTTTGTAAATGAACCGGTAAAAATATAAACTTGAATACAATAATAAGATAGTAGTATAACAAGTTTTTTATTAAATCCGCAAAAAAACTTACATCAGTTGTAATAAAAAACTTACAACACAATCCCAAATATACAAAGTATAAAAAAGTTGGCACATGTAAAAAAAATGTATCTATGAAGGAAACACAAGTATCAGCAAAAAAAATCTAAAAGAGACTTGCAATAAACATGTGTTTTTTTAGGCTTCTTTATAAACTTGGAAATGTTATAAAACACATGTAAAAACTTACAGCTTGCATTATAAAGCATTTGCGTGTTTAGATCAAAGCAAAAATAAAAAGCCTATCACAAAAATACCAGGTTTTAATTAATTTTATAGTTTTTACTCTGTAAGAAGATAAAATAAAGCGAAAAACCATTATCATGTGCACTGCTTAATTATATTTTTTTTCGATTAATAAAAGGTTTAAAAAAAGTTTACTAGTTTTGTGTTTAACCAAGAACAGCAATGAACTGAATTTCATCCATGCAGCTCGTATTTAGAACAGTAAAATTGTCGTTTTACGTTGACTTGTTGTTGAATAAACTTTTATGAAGTAGTAAAATGTGTATAAAGATACGCTACAAAAGCAAAAACAAAAGTAAAAATCGTTAACTAGGTACGATTATGAAAGAGTAGGGTTAATGAATGCATGTTATCACGGGAATCTTGTCTACGAGGTTTACATGTGATATTAAAAATACCTCTGTATTTACTTAATTTTTCTATTTTTCTATTTATAATATTCTTTTTATCGGAAAAAAAGTTTCCATTTTAATAATTAATATGATACAATTATATCAAAAGTTTTCATATTTTATAACATATAAATAGATAGCGTTTTAAGGCTTAGAAACGCGATTTGATATACTTTCTTGCCCAAGATCGCTCGATCTTTTGATTGCGCCTTCTATACGCCGATTAGAACCCCTATTTTGCATATCTTGAACAGTAGTTCACGCTTTAGGACGTTAACAAGTATAATAAAAAACTGTGTTCTTACGACTTTTGATGTTTTCGGCTGTTGAAAAAGTTGTGCTTGTATGGTATTAGGATTTTGATCAATTAATCATTTACAAATTAACAAAAAAAACTGAAAATCTTTTTATGCTTGTTTACAGGTGTTTTTGTTACTGTGTTGCCTTTTAATATTACTGCATAACATATGTTTTCGTATTTTAAAAAAAAATAAATAAAGTCTAATTACAATTTTCAAGAAATCCTGTAAGCCCGGGCTCCGGTGCCCTGCCGACAGTGTCTCAACCACGATTTCGCTATATTACTGACAAAGTTATTGTGCTAATATTATTAAGTCGGCGTATGCATTTACAAACAACGATAATGTAAAAATAGAATCGTCGTTTTTTTTATTAAAAAAATGTTTTTTTTATGCTGTATATGTCGTGTTTAAATATGCTGTTTTACTTTTTTTTGTTTTGTGCTAAATGGGTTTTCTATATTTCTGTAAAAACACTTTTTTTAAATCCATTGACTTTTTCTAAAAAATACAGGGGAAAATATGTATGGATGATTTTAATTGTTATATAGTATATATAGGGTTCTAAATCAATCTCGTATTGTTTGCAACTAATTGTTTTTGTTTGCAAACAGTCTCGACCGCTTGCAATCAATCTCAACCGTTTAAAAACAGCCTTGACTTGTTTATAATCAATCTCAACCGTTTGCAATCAGCCAAGTCTGGTTTGCAATCGCAACTTAACAAGCTTGCAATTAAACTCAACCGATTGCAATCAACATCGTCATATGTGCAATCAATCTCGACGCAATTATATTAAAAAAAAATACTTAAAGATATGGTTAAAATAAATAAAGAAAAGCAAGGTTTTAACATATATTTACATATTTTAAACAAAACTAAGACAAAAAAAACGAAGTTCGATAAATTTAAGAGTTTTATATTTCTATAAACCACGGGCAGTAAAAAAAAATTAACAGTAATACTGTTTACAAGGAAATAGTAAGTTTTCTAGTGTTTTTAAAAGATATTTGCCGTCTGATTTAAAGATCTTTTATATTCAAATAGAGAAATGCTAAAATCTAATAAATATAAACCTTTTATACTTTTTTACAGTAAATAAGTTAGAACACTGTAAAAACTATTATTTTATATCAAATACCGGATATTAACGTTTTTACCGCTTTAATATAGAAGATATCACAGAATAACGCAAATATACATATAAAAACACAACAAGAACTCACAATAGTCTTTTAGAAAAATAAATATGTTTATTTTTATATACAGTCCGAAGTTTATGTATATATAATTTTGCCAATTTTTTTTGGAACTGCAATAGTTTCGTCGTGGTATTGTTGAAATTTTGTTAAGGTATGTTATAATTTTGCTTGTAATTTTTTATTATAACCAAAAACTTTTAGTATTTTTTGCAATTTAATTGCGTTGAGAGCAATTGCAAACAGGTTGATGTTGATTGCAGGCGTCGAAGTTGATTGCAAACAGGTCGAGATTAATTGCAAACAAATCGAAATAATTTTCAAACGGTATCAGTCAAAAGCAAATGAGACGAGGTTGATTGCAAACAGTTGTGACTATTTGCAAAAGGTCGGGATTGTTGGCAACCAGGTCGAGATTAGTTGCAAACAATACAAGATTGATTGAAAAACCCTATATATTTCAAGGATGTTTTAATTTACAAAAAATATAGTTTTAGATATGAACTAAAACTTTTCATGATCCCTTATTTACGATTTAATTAAAGGTTTTTATGTGTGAATACAACTCTTTGTTAAATATAAATTTTCTTAGACAATAAAAAAACAAAAAAAATGTTCGACATGCATATTGCAGTAACGCACAGCAAGTAGATCTGCAAAAATACAATTAAGAGAAAATTTTTTTTTACATATAACAAAGTTTCAAAACAGCTCTTATACTGCTTCTATAGTGTAAATACACATAAATATCATCTAATACATTTGTTCCGACTAAATTTTATACAAAAGCATACAATTTTTTTAATATTCGGCTCGAATTCAATTATTGCCCGTAATTATGGCCTGTGCTAGATTATAAGATGAGCATAACTATACAAAGCTAGAATATTATCGATTTGTAAATAGGGACGCGTATGTTGCAATAGGTACATGGTTCAAACTTGTTGTGCAGATAGGCATTAAGAACAAATTATATATGTAAAATTTTTTATATTTTATACTTGACCGTAAATCTATTACTTTGCATCTTTTAAAAAAACGAAATAAAATTAAATATAAATTAAATTATCTATTTTACTACAAAAAATCCTTTTTTTTCTGTTACTTTATATTTGGCGAATCGCAGACCAGACCCTCACAAGTAAAAATTTATAAAAACACACATGTACCCATATTATAAAAGTTTTTGAAGAATAGTCTTATCTTTCAACTTTAAATACATTTTCAGGCAAAAATGAACAGCAAGTCGTTTATAAATTAGCCAAGGTCGAGTGCAAAAAAGCCATGTTAGAAAAAAAAGCAAATTAAACGTAAAAAAATGCAATAAAACATACTAAAAATCAAAAAAAATAGTTGTTTACTAAAACACTAATCGAAAATAACTACAAATATGTTTTTGTCTTATTTATTGTGGTGTTATGATAAATGCAAAACTATGAACAAACTTTTTATAACGAACTTTCTAATACAAATTTGCTAGCTTTTGCATAGTCGTTCATTTGGTATATTATTGTTACAAAAGAAGGCCGCTTTTTACTGTTAGTTTTATACTTTTTATTAGTACTTCCACGGGTAAAATATATTAAAATACCTAGATTACAGGTAAGAATACAAAAGAAAAATATTTATATTTTGATATATCATAGTCCAAAATTATAAAATGTATTTTTTCTTACGTGATTAGTAAATCCTGTATTAAAAAAAATTGTTTTTACAAAGACAACACGAGTTTTGATTGGTTATAGTAAAATAACACTTTTTTATTTTTTTTAATGCAGTTACCTACTTTAAAATCGTAAAAAATAGGCTTATAAACTTTTTTTATCTTAAGACAATTTTTAAAGCAAAAAAGACCTTTAAAAAAATATCGGTTTTGCAATTTTCAAACGATAATTTATTTTTCTAACTGTGGTTTGCATAGAACATGTAGTAAAATGCAAGTCTAGTACAAAAACAATAGTGATGTTATACCTGTTTAACTCATTCTCAGTATAAAGCAAGTTTACTACATACAGAATATATAAACTGCAACAAAACATAAAAAAAGTAACAGAATTACAATACATGCTTTAAAACATGTAGAAAATTGTGTATGCTTATAAAAATTCAGTTTCTACAGTGTTTCGATAAGTTTTGAGTCGAAACGACTTAAGTGCCCTGATATTGTATAAGCAAAACCTGTAAAAAAGAACCCACTAGAGGCAAAAGCACTAGGGCTCCCGGCGCAGAGGGCCTCTTTGAAAAAAAAAACATTACGTGCATTAAATGAAAAGAACTAGCTGACCTATTTTTTTTTCAGAATAGATTAAGGCTGTTTTTACAACAAAAAACATTTGTTAGGCATAGAATATATATTTTTCTTTGCACTTTTTAATGCAAAATTACTAAAAATCTTTATAACTAATTTGCGACATTTTGGAATATGCGTATTAGAAAAGGTTCGCTAAACATAAAATATACTAGTTTATACTGACCTAATGTTAAAAAATATGAAATATTAAAGATTTGCGCATTTTTAAGTACTAGTTGTTATACTACTTAGTTTTAATCAGCAGTTTATTTAAATGAAATATATAAAAAAAAATCTATATAAATTTTTAGGACAAAAACCTGCATGGATATGCTTTTAATATGCAATTTGCTAAAAAAATTGTAATGCGCTTGTGTCAAAGTAATTTTTTATCTATGACTTAAAAATTGTTAAATTAATGCAAATTGCAATCACTATACTTTGCGGCTTAAACATTTATATTTTTGCTATAAGAATCTATAAAAAAAAGTAAGTGTTGGTTTTTTGTTGGTGTTGTTTTATTCTGGGATAGTTATCCTGCAAGTATCATTAATTTTGTTTATAGTAGGTATATTAGAAATGTGTTAATGGCTGTATTTTTACAATCTTTAAACAACACGTGTTTTTTGAGACTATCTAGTAATGCTTTTTTTTCTGTTTTTTGTATGGTTGTTGTTATTTAAAAATACATATTTGATTTTTTTAGTACTTTTCAGTAAAAATTCGGGTTGCAAGTATTTGAGAAAACTGTTATATTGAGGTTATAGCTAAATTTAATTTTAAGTTTTAGTAAAACTTAGTTATCACTGACATACAAATCTATTAAAAAGTCAACATAGAAATTATTTTAGACATAAATGATGTTAGGACGTGTTTGTTAGTAAATGCAAATACAAATAGTAATTTGTTTTCGTTTTTTCCTCAGAGAATACTTGTTAACTAATGTTTATTATATAGAAAATGCCGGTTTTATCATGCATCTGTACATTTGTGTACATAAAATATTGTCTTTTGAAGTATTTTTTTTTATGGTAATACGCTAAAACAAGAAAAGATTTTTTTGTCAATTTAATAAAGCTGATTCAGCAATGAAAAATTTAGTTATGCAGCAAAAACACGAACTTAATTTTAAGACCGTGTAAAAAAATTTAATTTCTAAAATATGTAAGAGGGCTTCTTAAAAAAAGACATTTTTTGGGCCAATATTTTTTTAATGGGGCCTTGTGTACATTGAAACTTGTTGAAAATATAGAAAGATTAAATTATTTACAGTATGCTTTTCTTTCGTGTAAGAGCACAGTTGGTGCAAAAAAATTGCAATATAAAAAAAAAGAAGAAAAAATACAAGCTAAAATTTTTTTCGTGCTGGTATCTCATATAAATTTTGTAGAAAATAGCTCGATATCATTTAACTGTTGTAACATCAACCTCGAGGTGGTAAGATATGATAATTTAATTTGTGCCAAGGGTGGGTCATAAAAAAAAAACTTTTTTTTATTTTTTGACATGCTGATAAAAAACTTAAATGATAAAGTTGGTATATAGTGTACCATCGAACGACGTATAACCTTCTTGATATAAAAATGAAAAGTAAGGGCTAGTTTAGCAAATTGTCATTTTGTAAAATTTGAACTTAGAAAACTTTGTTTTATGTAGTATCTTAAATATTATTTAATGTTAAAAATCCGTATAAAAAGTTTTTAAATGCAGGTAACTTGTATTTGCATATATTCAAATATTGCCATTTACTACAAGTAAGGTCGGACACAATGGATAACAGTATATACGTAATCATGGGTTATAGTTAAAAAAAGGCTATATTAAAATCTAAATATGCAAACAAGTAATTTATAAACAAGATTGATATAAATATAATCCACAGACCTAATTACCACCAAAATAGTTGTATTTTACAATGTTATTATCTATTCTGCTGTCGTATTTTTTGTGGTTTTTGTTAGTAGACTCCAAGCAAATATTATAGCATAATATGAAAACATCTTTTTTTTGCATTTGCAGCTGTAAAAACAGTTTTTGCAATTGCACTAGGAACCCATGTAAACTTTTAGTAATTTGGGTTTTCAAATAGAATCTAAAGCCGTTAAACTTTTTTTTTCGACCCCCTTGAAAACGGTAAATCATAAAAAATCTATAGAAACATTTCAACAGTATGTCAAATTAATACATATAAAACCAAGGTAAGTATTTGTTTTATCTTACTATTCTTTTTCTTTACTGAAAAGATCAGTGTGAACGTTTTCCAAACATATACTGACACCTTAAGCTTTATGGCAATATGTGCAATATAAAACTACAACTTTACAATTGTAATGTACTACAGTGTTTTTTAAAATTCCTCTATTTTTTTTATTCTTTTTTTTTTGGCCAGTATACTTAGTGAATGTCATTTTTTTCTTTGTTGTCTTATATTTCCACACAAGTAAAACTTAAATTTCTACAGAAAACCGTAAAATTTGCATTTTTAACTAAGTTTAGTCATTTTTCGTTAGTCGATTTTATAGCAAAATGTTTTTTTTGAAATATGTGTGAAATGCAGCATCATGCTAATAAGGTAAACTAATTTTTTATGGTAACCATTTTTGGTTCTTTCTTGTGGGATAACACGATTTGATTCGTAAACCTTATCTTTCTTTATTACCCGTACGTTACTCGTAATCTTTTTTTACAGTTGGTTTTTTAAATATCTATTCTTTGTATGGTGTGTAATCCTTTGCAATATTACGCCATGCCGAGATAGACCCTATGGTTTTTTTTTTTCATACCAAATTACAAAATTATGGCCGTTTCTCGATCGGTTGACTAAACCGTTTTTAGCAGAAACCGTTTACAGATAAACGATTTTCGAATCTTTTAAAAGTTTTATTATATGATATATATAACCGTTTTGTAAATTTCTAATTTTTCAGTTTTTTTAAAATACCATTTTTTTTGTATTTAAGAAATGAATCGACATCTATAAAAGAAACAAAAATCAGTTTTACATGGGTTTTAGAAAAATGTTTTCTTTGTATCTTTTTACAAATTTTTTCTTTTTACTACTTACATTTTTTAACCATAATGAATTTCATAGCGAAGTTAAGATGAAAATATATAAATTATTTTCGAAGAACACCTCAGGGTATGAATCGACAACCTTAATCACTATTAAGTATCCTTACGCTTTATATAAAATTTTACGACTCACAGTGAATTATGTCAGCAGTACTTTCGATTGTACCTAAAAGTCTTGTAAATTATAAAATTAATCTTGGTATAAATACATGCACAGCGGTTTTTTTCTCTTTTGTGTTTCTATTTCTGTTTGTGTATAATTTTAGAAGCTCATATTATTAATCTCTTGTTTAGTTCAAAATGGTAGCATTTTAAAAGTAATTTCTAAAAAAATTCAAGAAACTTGTATAGTGAAGTTTCTTAAGATACCGCACAAAATAACATGAAAATAAGATCTCGTTTGTATAATGGGCATTCCTGCCGGTTTTTTTTTTCCGCAAAAACCTAGAAAATGTATGGAAAGCCGAAAAGCTATGAATACTAAAAAACCGGTTTCTATAAAACAAGGATTTAAGAAACGGGTTTTTTTAAGTTTTTAGAATACGCCGCTGAGGAACAAAAACCCGTTTTAAAAATGACCTTCGATACAAAAGAAACGATGTATTGCAAAATCTCAGATTCAAAAAACCATTAGATGATAGAATAAGTTGTATCACGAAAGAAGTAGTGGGCATTTTTTCACTCTTTTTGCAACCTGATAATATCTCTTTTTTCATTTAAGTTTTATTTTCAGAAAAAATATTAGTGCTCCAAGATTTAATTTAAGTGTTGAACTATATTTCTCTTTTCTTCATAAGCTTTTGTGGAAGATTATAGCGATTTTAATGGTTATCTATATATATAACTTGATTTTGTTTTTTTTGCATAACTAAACAGCGCAAATCAATGTTCTCTATATATTTATACTTCTTCATATAGTGACAAAAGATGAGACAAATGTTGTACGTAAATCTTCCAAGAAAGATAATGTCATTACAATTGTAGTTATTTATAAAGGCTACTGAAAATGCCTTTACGATTGGTACGTGTTACTAAATTTTCAATTTTAGTAAAATTAAGAAAAAAGTGGGTTTTTAAATAATCAGTTTTGGGAATATTGGGAAGCTTTTTCACTGCTCACAAAAAAATATATAATAGGCATATTATCAAACGTGACTTTGTTTTAAAAACTTTTAGGCAATGTAATTTTAAAAAAATCTTTTAAAAATTAAATAAAGTGTTTTACAGTTCGACAGTTGTTTTTTTGTGGTAAAAATTTGCCGATTTTATAGTGTAGCAAAAAAAATAAAAAAAACGTAGCTTGCTAAATGTTTACGCAGTATAAAACGTGTTTTAGAATACGATAACTGCAGGGTGAATATATATTTGTAATAGGACAAATATATTTTTCTGCACTTTAAAAAATCTAAAATACAACAATTACTGCAATAAAACAAAAATATTAACGTAAAGTATCCATAATAGGACATTTTCATGTAGAAAAAAAACAAAAAGTAAGAAAAACTAGACATTCGAAAAAAAGACATGTTTTTTAAGACCCCAGTAATTAGATACCAAAAATTGAAAAATGTCGTTTGTATGAGACAATAAGTTGTATTTTATGTGAGTAAAGAACAGTATATTTATTATTGATATGTTTTTATGTTATTCTTTTATTTTTTAAATTAGAGAACAGCATTTTCATACATAGCGATGAGAAATTTAAATAAAACAGAATTAAGATATATAAATAAATGCTCATAATAAATTAAGATATATTCAAAAGCTCTGAAAACAATTTTTTTTACCAATGATTTTTTTATTTCTTCTCTTTTTTGATTTTGCAGTAACATTAGACATGGAGAGCAAAAGAAAAAAATTAAATCGGACCTAACTTTATTTTGTGTTTTTTCAGCGCTCACGCTAAAATTTATTTTCATTTTTACATTCAGATGGCATTAAATGTGATTTGGGGGTCATTATTAAGGCGAAGCATAAAAGCACAAAAAAATGTCTTTTTGTAAACATTTAACACAAACAAATGCTTTTTTATGCTTTTATAAAAAAATCAAATAATTTAAACTTGCTAAACCCTTATTTTTATTTTTTCGAGCGGCATCAAGTAAAATACTACAGGATAATGTTGTATAAAACGAAAATTATGCAAATTCTTGTCAATATAACGACTTTTATATGGAGAAAAGCGCTTTGTAAGAGCATTTAAACCAAAAATGTGCCCTTACGCTTTTTTTTTGCTTTTTAAAACAAAAAGAAATGCGTTTTTGGCCGCTCTTAACATTATTCTACTGTAATATGCATTATGATAATAAAGACATTTTATTTACACCCTGTCCTTATTGTTGGGTTTACACCCAAAAACAGCTCTATGTAAAACATGAATTACAAATCACAAAAACGTTCTTTTATATGAATTTTGCGCGCAATATATGAATCATGCACCTTTACGCATTTTGCAGTATTTAAATGTTAAATTTAACAGCCTTTTGACTAGTGAATTAGATAAATTAAGTTTATAGATTGTTTAGGTTTTTGATGTGATGCAGATTGAAAATGCAATAGTTCGTAATTTTTAACTATTCTTTTATTAGAGAAGAAATATTATATCATTTTATAAAGCATTTAAAAAGCGACTAGAAAATTAAACAGTAGCATTTACATTTCTTATTTATAGTATGTAAAGAAGATATTGCAACTGGACCCATCCACTTTTATTATCGACACTATACGGTAATAAACATGTAAAAAAAAAGAAAACTATAAATTATATTTTTCTTTTTTATAATAAAACCACAATGAAATCTATCTTCTTCTTTTTTTTTATGCAAATTTATATTACAATACAAATGGTAGGTTATTCATGTTGTTTTTTTTACAAATACACATGATTTAAGTATACGAAAAAACAAATGTATACTGCAGTAGATATTTTTTGCAAGTGTAAATCTAAAATAAAACTCAACCTTTTCCAGAGTGATATATCTATGTGCGCAGTAAAAAGGCATTCAAAAATATATAAAAACTTTCTACGCTACTTTAATAGCAATATATTTACATTGTGTGTTATAAGTATCATTCATTATTTCTTTTTAATACATTTATGACATAAAAACGTATATCTATAACATTAAAGTAACAATAAATTTGTTTACTTGTTTTACGCATTTTATATTTAGGAAAATTATATTTATGCAATATTTGAATTTTTTTGAGCAAAATTTTTTTCGCAAGTTTTTTGTTTCTCTTTGGCGTGTTATTACGAAAAAATGTTACACAAAAGTTTCATTTATAAATTTATTATATTTTGAAACAACGAAATCCAAAAAAATACACGTCTTTATGCTTCTTAGTACTTTTTTTTTTATAATTCCCCAGTTTTATTTTTTTAAAATGTTATAATCTAAAACGTGCAGAAAATATGTTCCTTTATTCTTTTAAAATACGTTAATAGAGAAATATGTCTGTGTTTGCAAAATACGTCCAAAACCAACATATAAATCATTTCCGTTATGGTTAAATTTTTCTTAAAAAGCAGTGAAAAATGATATTTATAAATATTAAACTACAAATAATATCAGCAACATAAAATGCACATGTGATTGCTGATACAATAAATGTAAATATACAGCACAAGAGTTTTGCCTAAAGAATGTTTGTATTCTATTTTACTATTATAAAATACACTTTATGTTCAATATACGTAAAATCAAATCATGTAAGAATGGTAAAAGGTAGAGCCGTACAAAAATATTTCTAATTTTGGTTCGCTATATGAGTCTTTAAGCTATATTAAAAGTAAAAGTATTTTTATCTATCTAATTTTTTTTTTATTTTATACTAATTTTCATTTTTAAAAGGTTTCAGTTAAGCTATCTAAAACAGTAGTTGTAAATACAACTTGCAAATTTTGCCCTGTGTGCAGGGCCTCCGGAAGGCACAAGGGGGCCCGGGGGTAAAAATTTTTTTCCTGTAAAGGGGGCCCCTTAATTTTTTTTTGATAGAATTTTCTTGATCAACTGATTTTAAAACAAAGCGAAAAACACACAAAAAAACAAATTCATAAAGTGTTTTTTTTTGGGCTGTAATGGTTGATTGTATATTTTCCAGTGTCTTTGTAAAAAATGCTTTCTACTAATTGAAAAACTTTTTAACATTCACATAACATTTATATTTTGCGCAATATTTAAGTGAAGACGCTATATTTGCTTTTTTTTACAAGGAGGCGTTAGGAAACTTGCTTTACTTTTCATCTCAAAAATTGTCAAATACAAAGAAACTTCATGTTTTATTAAACGTTGTCTGTTTATAATTAACATATGTGGTCTTTTAATACCAAAATATAATTTGTAAGTTCAATAGCCTTTTTTTAAAAAACATAATAATTGAGGCGCGCGCTGCAAGCCTCCCGCATTAAGCCGCCTATAGGCAAGCAATTGAAAATTTGCACAAAACAAGCATTTGTCAAAAATATGGAGAGGTGTTTGGTTTTAGTACAAAAATTACTATTTTTAAAAATGCGATGTTTTTTTAGTTTTTGTATTATTTTTATTTTTTTTGTTAAAAAACACAGCAAAATATTATTTTTGTGTGGTTTTTGTCTTTTATTATCAGCCAAAGCTGTTTTTCACATTTTAATTATTGTCTTAGCTGTATGGTTTGCTTTTTTATGCCTTAGATGTCAGACTTGGCATAGACGTCGCGCTGCGCGCGCCACAATAATCTATTTTATTACATTGGTTCTGGCAAAAAAAAAATCTTACAAAAAAGCGAGGATGCACTGTAACGAACAACTAAAAAAATATAGCATAGACTTAAGACATAGGCAAACTGCTACAAAAAAACTTCATTCTTACTAATGTAAAGCAAAAACGAGGTAACAAAACGGTATCGAAGGATAATTTTTTTTCTTCTCGTTCGATGGAATTCAGAGATTGCTAAGTTTTATACGTGCATGTACAAAAACATTTGTCTTAGTTTATTGCGCCTTAATTGTGTGCAAATGTTATATGGTTAGTCGATGCAAATGTCCGCTATGTTTTCTAATTCAAAATACAGATTTATAAAGTTTTTAATACGGTTTTAACAAAACAAAAGAGTTTTATATATTTTTTTTTTTTTGCAAAAGCGTATTGATAATACAAAATGTATACTTAAAAACTAAATAACTGTACTTCACGTAGCACATGGGCTTATAAAAAATATATACATACATTTTAAAACAAAGGGTATATTAATTGCAAATACTTTTACTATTTTGCAAAAAAAAAAAAAAAAACTTATATTTAAATTTTATAATGTACGAAGTGCCTTTTAAATAATTGACAATGCAAACTCTTTTGTAAAAAACACAGGAAAAAAAAAACTTAGAATTGCATTCTACATAAGCGACACATCTAAAAAAAATACGGTCTGTATATTGTATTTGAGCTTTAGAAATCCAAATGGAATACGTTAGTCTATTTAATCTAGTATAAAGCTAGATGATATTTGAAGTAATGTTTATAAGCACAAAAAGTGACTTATAAAACAATTTTTGTAATTTAAAACGATTTTAAAAATATCACACAAGGCAAAACATTTTAACAGCATTGTATGTTATTGAAAACGACATGCATGGTTTTTTTATTGACTTTTAGTAAATAAGTTTGAACAGATGTTTCTTTTTTTGCAAGTACGAAACTTTTTTTTTGTTTAAAAAAAATTTTATTTTAAAAGCAACACGAACATTGTTTTGTATCCAAAAAATGTCGTAAATATATAAATATTGTACAACAAGACGTTTTCGCAGGGTTCATATATTAGAGACTGTTAGGACAGAAAAAAATCCACCTAAAATACAAAAATGCTTTTTAAAAAGGGATAAATAAATAATAATGTATAAATAAAAATTGATGTAGGTATATTATTTATACTGCAGTAACATGTCAAAAAAAAATATAGTAATTGTTAAAATATTTTTTAAGCGGTTAATATTTGCCTTTTATAAAATACAAGCAATTTTTTAATAATTGTGATAAAGTATGCAAGAAATAATTTACATATGTACAATAAAACAATTTAGAAATTGCATATATTTTTGTCATTATTACGTTTTTTAAAAAATTTAGCACTTATCTGCACTCAATTCTAAATGTCTTGTTAAAAACAACGTAATACATCTTGCATTACGTTGAGTATGGCCGACATGTTTTTTTAGTCTGATTATAGTGCATAATTGCAGTTGTTCTTACATAAAATAGAAATACACTGTAGTCAATGGTTTTAATACATCTAATTTACACAAGATCGAAGCAAAATAATCCCACAAAATCTTTAGCCTTTAAATGGTGCATTTGCGTTTTTCTTGTTTAATAAACTTGTTTAAGCGATTTTGCCTTTTTATAAGGAGCTAGCATAGGATTAAAAACAAAAAAAAACGGAAAGGTTATACTATAATAAGAAAATCTACTCGCAAATTGTTTTTTGCGTCGTAAAAGTCTTATATTGTCGCGTCATATTTTAAACATAAACCATTTTATAGCAGATCTAACGTTTAATCAATACAAACGTTATAGAAAATAAATTTAGATTAATAACCAAAAGATTGTTAAGATGAACATAATTGTTTTTAAAGTATGCGCTAATTGCGTAAACTTTGAAAACAAAAAGACATTCTTTTTATATGCTAACCTATACGAGATAAAAAAATATCTGTATACTTTTATATTTATTTAGCCAACAACAACATTTATTTTTATTCTGGAAAGTTAAACGGGATACCTAGAAGAAAAATTTATTTTACGTATTTTAATAGCCTTACCTAGTCCGAAAATTGTATACATACTAAAAAACAGGTCAAAATGTGTCAAATTAAAGAAAAATGTATTGGTTTTTACATCTGTATCTAAAATAAGAGGTACTCTTGTTAAATTACTAAATACAATAGAAGTTGACATCATATTATAAAAAAACGAAAACCGCAGAAATTTCCAAAAAATCATACACATTCACTCATGGGCGTCAGGAAGAATTTTTTTAAGAGAGGAACTAAAAAATGAAAATATCCTTTAAACAAAAAAAAGTAAACTCTTTCCTGCTATTGAATATTTTAAGAAGTTTTTTTTTATAATATGCAAGAATGCAATTACATCTTACTTTTATCAGGCGCAAAAAAATTAAAAAATTGAGGCGGGGTAAAAAAATGCTACCTTTTGGAACTTTATCTAACGGCATGAATTTGCCTTGTTTTTGAGTTGTGTTTTTACGCTTTGTAAAATTTTAATGAAGTTGGTAAAATTTGAGCTGCCTATATGACTTTTCTTAGCTAAGTGACATCTAAACTATATGTTAAAAATATATATTTATACCGTTTTTTTTAAGTACAATAGAAAGAATACTATGTTCAACACT
>JAQFYM010002792.1:0-21545 GCA_034694785.1 Agrenia bidenticulata
TATACATTCCTATAATTCTAAAACAAAAATTTAGCTTAAAAGCGTACAAAAATCCAAGCTTTATATGTTTTTTTTTGATAATTAGACGCGGTTACAAAACAACATAAAGATATAATTTGGAACGTAATCAAAGTGAGTTATATCTGTTAAGAATTATTTTTTGTTCTTTATAATAAGTATCTTAGAGTCTAAGTGACATAATTACTTGTAAACTGGCACTATTGTGTAAAAAGAATTTATATGGAACCAGGGATACCGAAATGGTAGGTAAATATGGGCGGGCTGCAAATTTTTTCGTTTCCGTTCATGATGGCCAATATGGCCATATACGATACTTCCTACAAAAATTGCGTTTTTATATTTAAAATTTATCTTACAAAAAAATCTTATAGTTATTTATGTGGATTTGTAGCTATAAATTTTGTTAGAAATAGTTTGCGCTAATAAATTTATAAACGCGCAATAAACAAACGTGCTGACGTTTTCTAAAAGGACAAAATCTTTTTGCAAGAAATCATAAATTAAACCATAGATATCTAAATAATAATTTATTTTCCTCTCACCGGACACAAAATCATTCATTTTTGATTCACAATCTTACTAAAGAGAATCTAAATGTGATGCTAATTAGCGTATCCATTCACTATGTTCCGTTGGCATTGTTACACATGATTTTCATTTTAACTACGTATTGTTTTGTTTTTCAAATAGATTTGTAAATCTTTCTGAATTCAAAATTTTCATTATGGGGAGAAAATTAAGTTTCTAAAAAAAGAAGAAAATTAGCGAAAAATTGAAAAAATGAATGAGAAATATAAAAAAATTATGGGACAATAATGACAAAAATTCCCGCCCATAATGGCCATATATTGTATGGCCATTATGGCAGGTTTCCATTATGGGTTCGGTATCCCTGTATGGAACTAAAGAGTTTTTTTACACTGTAAATTATTTTATTTGTATACTTTACAATGATTCGTCCGACAACAAGGCATTCCGAACAAAAAAAAAACAGATATAGTAACAAATATATTGCTAACTCTAAATTGCAAAGAAACTCAAAAATACATCGTAACTACAGGATATAAATACTTTTCACATATTAAAATTAGCTTTTATTTTTGTAAATTATAACAACATGTTTAAGCGATATAAACTACTAATACACTTACAATAACCGCCGAAAAAATAATTGATATATATTTGCGATATCCAATTCTTTTACTTATGAACTTTTTGTTTTTTCAGTTTAAAGCCGTTTTTTACTTCATTTTCTCCACGGTAAAAACATAGAGCTTTATATCATAGAAAAAATTTTAATTTACTTTTTATGATTTTTCTATAAAATCATGCTTTTATATATTTTTCGTATAGCTGTCTCTATATTTTGCACAAACAAAGACCTGAAAACAGCCATTTTTGTCTAAATTAGGGACATTTGGGATTTCACCTGATTTTCCCCCCATTTCGTAGGCCTGTTTTTTACGTAAAACAAATGAGTTCTATTATAGCGTAAAAAAAGAACCAAAAAATATAAAAGCAATAAATAAAAGATGTGATTTCTTCTATTAAATAAAATATTCTTTATGCATATAAACCTTCTTATACGTAGCAAAACAATAAAAATTTTATTAAACAAGGCGTGAAATAAACAAGTAAGATAACAAAATGACAAACCTTGTCATGATTTTTTTTTATATATGATGCCTGCTAATATCAAAATCATTGTGGTTAAATGTCAGATATTAAGCTTTAAATCGGTGTAAGAGTCCGATAATTCTGTAAACCTAAAATTAAAGGGATGTTTACTTGGGTTATATACCAGAAAAAAACACAATATCAACAAATTGGAGCTTCTATTCGTGTAAATATATACAAAAGTATTATACACTACCATATTGTATTTTATCATAATATCCCAGAAGTTGTGTTAAAAATAAATGATGTGGATTTTACTATTGGAAACGGAATAGTTTATATAGTTTAACTGAAAAGTTGCGTACTTTACGAAAAATTTGACGCCGATTCTTATAAAAAATTTAGAACACACATTTTTCAATTTTAACAAATATTTATATAGAGTTAAGCATTTACAAACATTTGAGTACTATTAAAGTATTAAAGTATTAAAAAAACATACATGGAAATATCGACTATGATCATCAAGAAATAACACAAAACTCCTTTATGAGATAGTAATTTTTGAATTTCTTGCCGAGTAAGTAATAATTACAATTTTTTTTTTTATTTATAGATCTTGGTGTTTTTCTAGTGCACTTATAAAAGAAAACTAAGGTTTTAGTCAAAATAAATAAATGATAGTTTTTTATAGAGGTTTCAGTTAGAGATCTTGAATCTCAAGACTCGAAGGCAATTTTTAAAAAAATGGAAGTCGAGATTCTCACGATATCTTTATAGTCTCGACTGTATAAACTTTGATAAAAAACAATCATATAGCTAAAAAAAATTTGTATGTCATTTTTAGAAAGGGACATTATATATCAGTTTTTGTATTAATAGCAAAGTCGTATACTTTGTATTGTATATTTACTTGCTATCTTATAAGGTTTACTTTCTCGATGTGTTTATTTAAAATGTATTTTCGTTATAAATTACCAAAATTATATATAATAGACATTGTTAATTTATTGAAAAAACGAAAAAAAAACACCCCTTAGATTTTTTCGTAAAATGAAACAAAAAAAATTACATGCCCTATCAGGTAGATTTTTTACACGAAGTAAAAAATTTATGTGCCTATGCATCGTGAAAAAATTATACATGTATAAATTACATATTCAAATGTTATATATAAAGGTGTATACTTATGCTACTATTCCATAGTATATAAAACTATTTACACTATTACATTTTATCTAGGAATCCACGTTGTTATTGTACAATACACTCTTTACCGTATAGTAAATTTGCAGTAAGTTATAGTATTTTTACTTTACATTGTAAAGTGGGTTGAAAACTATTTTTAAAATTTTTTTATTGCACATATTCGTTTTTTAAGGCAAAAATATTATTTTCTGTTACAAAAAACCAGCAACTATATCTATGGACAGGCCTTCTTATTTTAGGATTTCATGGTAAAAAATCCATAAAATCCCAAAATAAGAATTTCTTATTTTAGGAAAAAATAAAAATAAAAATACAAAAATTTCCTTTTTGGGACTTTAGATGCTCAGGAAGACAACAAATACTATATATACAATTTTGGATTATATAAAAGAATAATCGGAAAAGTAATACACATTTTTAATTAGCTAGTATGGGTTACTGTGCATATTTGCAAACAGATTTACTTATAATGAAACAATGTACATAAATAATAAATTATTACGGACCCAAGTAAATCTATAGGTCATATGATATGCTTTTTGCAAATGCATGATGTGTAGTTGGGTGATGTGAACCGCAATAAATACAAAAAAACATAATTCAATGTCAGCAACTTTACAAAAAGGAGTGTTTTGTTCTTAATATACTTGGCATATATAATAAATATTTCTAACTCCGGTGTAGAAATACTATGATGCATGTTGTTTATTATGACAGTAAAACATTTAATCTTTTAATTTGCACGTATTTCACACAAAATACTTTGTGGCACTCGTATTTAATGCATTGGAATACTGCTGAATTAGACTTCACATTTAGCAACAGCCTAAAGTTTGCATGTCCTGCTGGCTTTATTAAAAGTAGTTTAGCTACGATTAGAGTTTTCAAAATCCCGGGATAAGATTTCCCGAAATAAAAAAATCACAAAAAAATGCGATCCCTGGATACATCAAGGAATTTTTTTCTATGTATAAAAAAGGCTGCGATTGAAGTTTTTGCTATTTTATTTCTTAAATAATTTTTTCTGTTTCTACAGCCTTGTATTACTGTAAAAGTAACTATTTACTAGGATTTTTTTGTCTGTCATCATTTAAACAAAACCTAAACAAGCATGGAACAACCTCAATTCACAACACCTTTGTTATATATTTGGTCGAAACCGTCGAACTAAAGATAACTGAAAATTTTGTGCTATCGCCGCGTACTTTTATACTACTAAACTAGCTAAATTAATAGTCTAATATACTTTAATTTAACTATAATTAAAGTGGCAAATATGACAATAAAATACATGTGTATATTTACATAATGGGAACATCAAATTTGTATGTAATGGAATAGACTGTAGTAAAATGCCTTTTCCTATGAAAAATTAAAAAATAAACTACATTCACACAGATTAATAATAAAATAGGTATTAGAAAGCTTTTACTAAGATAGATACACACATATATTGTGTATTAATTACACAGGTGTTCGCAATTTTGTTTAATTTTAGCATATAAATTTATTAAATTGTAAACTGTTTAAAGAGTCGTTTTGATGAGGAGCAAACAATATACTAATAGTTATGAGAGACTGTATAAGGCCTATGAAAATAATTTATAGCATGGAATAATGTATTTTTTTTGTCAAAAAACTTATAAACCACAATCTGGCAGAATTGTTTTGAAAAAATAAAATAACAATAATTTTTTTTAGGGGTGTATTGATTGAACAAAAATATGACCGAAAGTGTTTTGTATTATATTTTAGACTTTATGTACAAATACTTATGTGTAAAAAGTACCAGTCCATATATAAATACTCCTCGGGCATCTTTATGTTATCTAAAATACTTTATTACATGTTTTTTTTTATCATACTGCATATTTTTAGCTGTATTTAGAAGAAAATAAAAGCCGAAAACGTAACAAAATGTTTTTTTACTACCTTATTGTAAAAAAGCAAAAAATACTTGCGAAGAAAAACAAAAAGATCAATTAACGAGAAAAAAATTTACAAAAATATTTGAAATAGGTATTTAATTATTTAATGATCATTATGTTTTAACAAGTAATTGAAAGTATTGTATCTGATGAATTGTCTATTTGTCTATTTTTATTTTTTTTTTTTTTTACATATTAACTTTTAATGTATAAGAATAGTTTCACAAAAAAAAAATATTAGTTCCAACAAACTGACATTTATTAAAGCTGGATCCCGGGATCTTTTTTTATTTCCCGGGATGATTTTTTTTGGTTTTTTTGGCCAAATTCCGGGATCCCGGGATTGGAAACTCTAGCAACGATACATATATATGGTGATAAACTGTTAAAAAATCGTTATGCCTGTATTTAATTAATATATTGTTTTTTTTTTTATTTTTGGTTGAAAGACTTCTGGTAGCTCTAGATTTATGCCGCTGTTTTGGTCAAAAGATGGGGTAATAGGCAAATAAATGATAAAACGAAACAAAAGAGTAACTACAGTTAAAATAAAAAAGAGTTCTTTGTTTATTAAAAGTTTTTATATATATTTTTTTCATAATTTTAAGTAAAATCCCAAAAATCCTAAATTAAGAAGCAAAAATTGGGCCTTTCTTGTCACAAATATGTCATTTAGGAATTTTGGGATGTAATCTGATAATAAGAAGGCGTGTCTATGGATATAAATTACGTTTTATTTTTACTAAAAAAACTGTTTTGCAAGGAAAATATGTACTAAAATGAAAAATAATAAACAGCTTTGCAGAATAAAATCCTTTATTAATATAAGAATATTAGAAAGTTGATTGAAATTAAATAATTTTATTATAAGTTTACAGTTTTTTCCCCAATTTAAAAAAGTCCAAAACTCGTGACAAAGTTTTAAGCCCAAAATTAAAACTTTCTTTTTTGTTGTAAAATTATTTAATTGTATGCTACATTAAGTACATATAATACAATAAATTTAAACTTTTCCCAATGAACACACTTAGATTCTAAAAATAAATTACATTTGCGTTAACTTAGTTATACCAAATTGACAGTCTCGTAATACTGAATCTTAAAAATAGATCATTTTAGCCTGCGAAAAAATCAAATTTTTAAAAACGACAGGCATAGTGTATTGTAAGTGTAAACCAACTTTTACTTTACAATATAGTGCAAATTATATTTGTTTCGTTCATGAATCGTGATGTGGCTAGAGTTATATCAGAAACAACAGTTTAAAAGACAATTAATGATACGATTAAGTGTGCGGCTAGGCAGTTGGCGTAAATTTATGTTTTACATACCATATAGTATCTTTTTTTGTTTAACTTAGATACCAGTTACAAATATTTACATAAAAAAAATAAATTATTCAATTTTAGATTAAAATTTTTATAACTACTTTTAGTATTTATTTCAGTTGTACAGTTCGATAAATCTAAAGGATTTCGGAAATATCAAAATCTCGACATTCTCGAGATCTCGCTCTACAAGATTTTTTTCTATATGTTTGTACGAGACTTGGAAGATCTCGCAACTGGAATACCTAGTCTTGTACTTTTACGTAAGGTTTTTGGGCAGGGCTTCAGAATATGACATGGCAATAAAATGAGTAGTCTTTTTATATTCTACCATTATGGTCATAATGGAATTACCAATATAATTTGTAAACAGTACTGTAAAGTAGTTTTTCTTAGGTTTTTTATATACTAAAATACATGATCTACTGGAAAACTATAAAGTTTTTGATTTTTCGAATTTTGGCAGTACGAAATAATAATAAAAATGGACACCGGTATATAGTATGAAACAAATGGAAGGTCTTTTTAAACCCGCCAACAATTTTGCCTTTAATGTAATTACCGTATAAAAGTAGAGTTTTTATACTTATTTTATATATCAAATATTTTATCTTGTAATTCTAATAGAAAATCAATATTAAGTAAAAACAACTGATATTTCTAACCTTTAAATTTGATGTTTTTCCTTATAAAATCAAAATATATACAAAAGTTTCCAAACTCAATATTGCAACATATTCTTGCTTAACATAAGCTACTATCACAGTTTTGTTAAAAATATAGATGTCGAATTTAGAATACCAATTCGTGCAAAGAGCCGAGATTGTGTTCCAAGCATATATGGATGAACGCTTTCAATGAAAAATTAATCAGCATAACCTCTTATTATTCTATTGATTTTATCTTAATCCATGCAATCCCACTGGTTCGTTTCGATGTTATTAAAAATAAAAACTCACGTTTTTCAAAATTAATTATAGTCATATAAAGAGGAAATAATATAATAAAAATATGGAAAACCGGTTCATCTATACACCCATAATAAGGCAATGTATCTATTTTTTTACGGTGCCGTGGGAAAGGGGTTTTAAATCGAATCTAAATTTAGACCCTTATTTATTAAAACTTAAGTGATATAAGTTGGCTGCAAACACCATAACAACACAAAAAAAAATTAATCTAAAAAATTATTACAAAACTTTTAATGAATAAACAGATTACTTAAAGTGTAAATATCACTCCGGAAATTCAACCTAAAATTTATAAAAAAATGATTTTTTATAGTTTAAAGGTTACTAAAGTTGTAAAATAGAACAATAAAAAATAACGATAGTAATGTAACTAGAGCAAAAACAGTTTACGTTTATAAAATATATAAAAATACTAAATTCAAAAAAAAACGCCATAAAATTAGTATATCGTCTTTTATAAGTGTTTTTTTTCTGTGCAGATATGTAATAAATGAAATAAAACATTAAATTGTTGCATAAATACGACAAAGAGCGCATGCCATTTAAAAAAATTTCTACATTTTTGTAAACTCTTACGTCTACACTGTCTCTAAGCTTGATTCCTTTATTATATAAAACGTTTAAAAATGTACTAAAAAACAAAGAAAAATAATCTAAAAAGTAAAAATGGTGTTAGGTAAGCTATCTCAACATCGTTTTAAATTGTTCATCTTACATATCAAAAAAGAACTATATATAAAATAACAAACAAACAGTATGCAAAAAAGCAACCAAATACACATTTTTATAATACTTTGTATTACTCAAAAAAACTGGATTTTTTATTGTAGTTTCAGAATGAATTTCATACGCCTCATTGGTAAATTATATAAAATTTGTATTATAAAAAGATCAGGAGATTCTTTGATAACGGACAGGAATTTTAGAATACAATTTATTTTATTTTTTTGGTTTTTTGTTTTGAATGTACCTTTTTAATGTTTAGTTTATAAGATTTTTTGCATTTCGTTCAATTATGGATTTTTTTACATGCAGGGGGAGCACAAATTTACAATTAGTTTCTTCATAAATGTAAGAAAAATACAAATTTATAAATATACAAATATACTAGTTTTTAACAACCAAATTCTTCTGTATTTCAATCATACTACTTGTTTGATTAGACCAATCGTCCTCAGGGCTTCCAAATATGGTATGGCCTTTTTTTGGCAAGGGAAAAAATATTTCCACCCATAATGGCCATAATGTTCATATATGGAAATGTTAAAAACGTTATTTTTTTTGATGAAATATGCATTTTGAAAAATTTTACACAATAACCGGAGTTTGATTAAAACAAATCTATAAGATTGCAGTTTAAATTGCGTCAAATTGACTCAACAAGTAATGCTTTTTCATAATTTAAAAAAACAAAAATAAAAAAATTGTAAGATGAGGCTTGTAAATTTAAGATTTTTACAGGGGATATCGAAATTAACGCGTAAAATACGTGAGGACATTTTTTTTTGTTGTACAAATTATAAATCATATCTGAAATCAATGCAAAAAACCTATAATAGAAAAAAAGTTTTTATTGCATTAAATATTGTTTTTTGGCTTTATAATGCATCTTTCAATGTAAAATAATATTGATTTACATGTAAAAAAGACAATGATTAAGGAAAATACTCTAATATCACATATAATATTAAAACCTTTACAACGTAAAAATACCGTCTTTAGGCTACTAATATTTTATTTTTATTTTACATGCATAACTTACACGCGAAAGTATTTTAGAATATTTTTTATTATTACTTTACTGGAAAACTATGGCCGCAAAATATTTATAAAAGAATAGTGTAATAATTTTACATTTAATTAATGATTCATTTTTTTTAATTAGAGAACTAAATATATATGTGATAGCCTAAGTGTTATAATGACTTAATTTTTATATAACATAAACATTTTTAATGCCAAGAATATATGGGTTCTAAACATTTTACTGATTTTTTTACAAAAGTAAGATACTTGCAATTAAGTATAACAAATGGCAATTTACTACAATGGGTTTGATTTTGAAAAATCGTATATTTCATACCATATTATACACGACAATTAAAAAAATGCCGCACTAACTTTTGTTGATATTTATGTACAAAAAAATAAGTTTTCAAAAATATGGAAATTAGTTTCCCACATACATGGCATATATTATATGACCATAACTATTTCGGAACCACTGTTTGTCTTTATATGAGCTGTTCTTTACCATTTAAGGTGGTACTTTGGCAGCACTTTAAAAAACTTTATTAGTAGTGCAACTATTTTAGTTAATATTAATTGTTTCACAGCTTATTTTAAATTTAAAGGCAATGATTAAAATGCGTAAAATCTCCTGTAAATATAGACATTTCAATAGAAATCCCGTACAAGTATTGGGTCTATCCATGAAAAAAACATTAGCCTAGATATCCGTTTAAAAAACACTTGTAAAACGTTTTTCAGGTTAATTAAAATATGGGTTTTGTATTGAAAAGGGGTTTTTTGTTGCTCAAACTAAAAAACTGTAGAAATTTGTTTTTTTTGTAACAAACAAAACTAAACCTTTGAAATAAAATGTTTATACTACATGCGTTAAATTGCGTTGCATATACTATTAAAACGTAATTTTCGTCCACAAAAATATATTTATTGTGCAAGCAGTATTATATTTTTATATTCTTGTATAATTTATTAGCTAAAAAAGAAATCAGAAAATTTTAAAATAAGTATTAGATGTATTTTTAAAAGTCTAAATATGTTTTGAATCCCTATAAAATTTTTCTATGTACGATAAATATTTATCTAAAAATTGTTATATACAAGGTTCAGATTTTAAGCAAAACCATACAAAGAAAGATCAAGAAAAGCATTTTTTGTCAACTACAATAAACTTATTAGACGTGATCTAAATATTTTTTACTTAGTATAATTCACAAAATTTATATTGTTAGCAATTAATATATTACAATCTATAGGTCTTTCTGGTTTCACTAGAAACTTGTTTTTTAGGACACTGTTCCGAAAATACAAATCTCTATTTCTGTGTTTTATATGAGACTGTTCGATAGCGCAATCGGGACTAGAGACAGATATAGCTCCATAAAATAGAAATATTTTGATCGTAAGTGAGACATATATACTGAATTTTTGTTCTGCATTTTGGTTCAGATTTCCTTTTTATTTTTTGTAGATATATCAGCCGCTAGGACTAAAAAGGCCAATATATATTTTTTTTTTAAAAATTTATATTCTGGATTAAATTAATATAGGGTTTCTATAAAACCATTTTATGATTTTAAAGGAACTGTTTTTATATTTTGGAGCATCAACATACATTCCACAATCAAAACTACTTATTAGACGTTTTTTTTTTATGATTTGTGTTTTATATAAAGAAACTATGAATGGATAATTATCAAGATAGTGAAAATATGCATACAATAATATTTAAGAATAAAATTGAAGCAGGAAAAAATTAACTGTATAACAGGTGACTAGTATATGTTATTTAAATTCAGCTAGTACAACAGAGTGTTATGCAAAACAAATTAAAAAATCTTACAATCATTCCGAGATACTAAAATCCCAGACTGCCGCCACAAAAATGTGGGCCTTTGTTGTCTAGATCAGGGATATCGAACAGGGCACGATTCGTGCCATTTGGATTTTTCCGTGCCCCTACCGTGCCAAAATGAGGAAAATATATTATGCAACAAAACAATAAAAATGGTCACAAGAACCAATTAAAAGCCTTTTATAAACCATATAGATCCTTTATTAATCATTTTTGAAGATATCTAAAAAGTATTTGTTATGGTAGAAGGTTGCTAAGTCAAGTTCTAAAATAGATAGGACAAAAGACATCAATATGATAAAAGAATAATCATTAATAAAAAAAAAGATAAAAGAATACCTAAAAACAATGTCATATAAGTTATATGAAGGGTGAACGGCAAGAAAAACTAAAAAAACATAATAATGTACCGGAGTAAGCTCTGCTAGCGCGGAACCGGTCCAACATATTCTATATTATAATAAAACTTGTTTTTTCCGTTTTATATTGTATTTTAAAATAATGAAAATATATAACACGATATATCTATTTGACTTCAAATTTACATTTTTTTTTTGTTTTATACAGCTTTCGCCCTGGGAAAGGCAAATCTTTAAAGTTAGTTCAATGACGCTCTTTACGTTTATGATAAACAACACTATTATTTATTTGGCACGATATTTTTAGGTTACCCCTAGTTTCGGCACGGTATCGATTTTTAGTTCGGAACCCCTGCTATACAGTATTGTTGGCTAGTATATTTTTATTAAATCCATGTAAAATGCGAAAAAAACAATATGTTAAAACTATTCTCTTTTAATCTACTGATTAAAGTTATTTGTTCCTTGCTTCAAAATCTCATAAAAACTAAAAACAGATTTCTTATGATTTTACAAACCATAATAGACTATATACGAATGTTTATTTGCCGTCCTAAAACGCACACATGTAATTGTAATTTCCTCTAGCATCAGATCTATATTTCTTTCCAGTTACCGGCCGTTTCCAATCTTTTGAATTCTATTTTATTAATATTATTCATCAACTCAGTAATGTAATACATGTGATCTAATTTTTCCATTAGAATATAAAATTTTGATGCTGCTTCTCGAAGGATTTCTAAAGTTTTCAAGTAATGCCCGTTTCTTACTTCCATTGGTAATCCCTGTAACACCGTTTCGATTTATCTGTTCTTTATAGGATGCAAACGCAAGGAAAATTTTAAGCCAAATCCAGCAAAGGTGCACCCTATTCTGGCCTACTTGAGAAAAATATACCATATATAAATCAATCAAATTTTCATCAAATATTTCTTGTCCTCTTGAACCCCCCCCCCATATCCTGTATTCTTATATTCTCAGCAATAAATTTTTTATGCCATGGATTTTTGTTTTCTTCTTCTTTTTTCTGCTCAATTGCCTTGGTTGATGAGGTTTTCCATTTAATAATAATGTATACACCTAACCCATATAAAATTAATATAAATAATACGGCACCAATAAGTTTTTTTAAACATATCTTCTCTTTTAGTATGCTCGCCACTATGCTCAAAATTCATGATGAGGGGTCATTGTTTATTTTAAATAATAACGTCAAAAGATTCTTATCTATGATTAAATAACAAAAGAGAGAAATAAATAATACCCCTTTTTATAATTCAAATGGATAATAATTAGGGCGGCCCAAAGAGCATACTTTTTTAAAGCATAAAAAATGGCTAAAAGCACATTTTTAAGTTTAAAAGCATGTTTTTTGGGCTTTTATTAGAGTGCAAATCGTATTATTGACAAGTTTTTTTTTTCTATTTTTTTCAAAACAACATTATAATATGATTATTTTGTTTAGTGCTACACAAAAAAACAAAATAATAAGGGTTAGGCTGGTTCAAATTGGTTGATTTTTTTATAAAAACATAAAAAGGCATTGATTTTGTTTTAAATGTCAGAAAAAAAGCATTTTTTTTGTGCTTTAAAGGTCCGCCCTAATAATAATCTACAAAACTATAACCTAAGCATTAATATCGTGCAAAATGTCATTCTTTTGTATTCACAACGGTTTTAAATTCAAAAACTGAATAAGAAAAAAATTACCAGTTGGAAAACTACAAAAAAGTTATATCTAAATATAATAAACACAAACCAAAGTAGTTAGTATTTTACCATACTTATTGTCCAGTGATATTCATAAACCATATTATTTTATGATATATATACTAGAGATATTGACATAGATTGCTGTAATTAAGATCACTAAATAATTCCTATTTGTTATAATCAGTTTTATTTTTAGGGGTGAACTGCATAAAGACCCCTTTATTTTAAACTTATTGCATAGATGCTTCCTAATTTTGGGAAACTCTTAAAAACAGCCCAAAAGTCACATAAAACACCCATAAACTCAAAACCATATAACTACACAGAAATAAGTGCAATAACATGAGCGCGAATAAACCTACGCAGAGATTTTGGAGTCTTATTGTGACTTATAGTAAGGAAGGCAAAATCAGGGCTGTTAATTTTTTTTTTTCATTTGCTTAGCAGTTATTGATAGTACCAGTGGCAAGTCCAACTTTTCCAAGGCAGAAAAAAAAACGTTAACTACCCTACAAAATTCAAGTTTTAGAATACAAATAAATATGTATTTAAAAAATTAACAATTACGCTACAGAAATTTATGACAATTTCTTGCTTTATTTTACTATTATTTTTGTCAATGTAGTATGTTAATATACTAACTAGAGATGTCATTTCCCGAATCTCTACATCCTGGGATCCCGACTTTTTTTTCGGTGATATACGTCCCGGGATTTCCTAGGATATTCCGGGATTAATGCCCATAGTTTTTGATAAAGGTAAAAGTTATTATGGTACTTCTACCTCTCGGTACCCTGATAGACGTTTAGGATCAAGGTAAAAATTCCCCCTAAAATGGGATCAAGGGTCAAAGTCCCCCCATAGAAATAAACAAGGTTCAGATCCCCCGAGACAAGGATCAAGGGTCAAATCCCCCCCGATGCAAAAAAAAAGTGCATAGCAGAAACACAGAAAACAACGTCTGATACCACTTATAAAAAATATAATAAAAAACTGGGTAAGAAACACGTGATTTAATGCGTACCTTAGCAGAAAAGCATAAAAAACCAGCAGTATTTATGCCCATAACCGTTTCCTTATTCATAACCTAACCGTTACCTATACCAATGTCACCCATATTTTTTTAATTTACCCTTACCCCAACACTAACCCTAACTTTTGTTGGTTAACGTCAAACATTTCCATTTTAGAACAAATAGGTTTTTTAATTGTAAATCGAGTTATTAAAGTCTTTAATTTTAACTTCATGTTTTGAAATAACTCTTTTTTAGAAAAGTTTGCCATCAAGGGTCAAATCCCCCCTGCTAAAGATATCAAGGGTCAGATACCCCGGTTAAAGTATCAAGGGTCAAATCCCGGCTGTCAAGGGATCTGACCCTTGATCCGACGTTTCATTAACCCCCTTAAATTGGGGCCAAAAATAAGGGGGTAAAAAAGGGGAAGGTAATTAACTTGGTAAAAACATCACTAATCAAATAAGAAAGGTAGGAAAAAATCTAGTAAAACAAACCCGTTCAATAACCAACACCCTATCCTCCTTATACAGACCAAATATAAGCTGTGATTTAGCAAAGTAAACTATGAAGCAAGTAAATATGTAAAGAATAAGGATTTAATTGGTTAAGGAAACCATTCATATCACAAAAAATTATTTATACATTATATTCGTTGGTTGGTAATGTGTTTTTTTATATTTTGGAACTTTCAGTAGGGACATTCTTTTGTTCTGCCTTATTTTAATAAGGGTTTTTGTAAACCTTTACCATTTTGCCTGTTAAAATTATATATATTTTTTGGAATATACTAATTGATCTTTTTACCCTAAAAAATACAGGGTACCGAAACGTCTATCAGGGTACTGAAATGTAGTAGTACCGTTTTTATAAAAAATTTTAGATTAATGCATGGTTTGCAATTTTTAAATTTTGCTTTGTTTGCTAAAAAATCAACTTTGGATAATATCAAAACATTTGATATTCCTTTCTTTTTCTTTAAACCTGTAGATGGAGGAAACCATAAGTAAATGGGTCAGAGGTAAATTTATATTATACATATAAATAGATTATATTTATATTTAAGACGATATAAATGTCATATGCATGCAAAAAACATGTTTTCCCGTAGAATAATCTAAAAATATATTCATTAATAAAACCTTATATATGCATCTTTGTAAAAAAAATTTTTTGGTGATACAAATATAGTCTTTTAAAATCGCATATATATTTTTATTTGATATCGTCATATTTTACATCCTATAAAATATCAAAAAATCTAGGTCCTTACCCGGGATATAGAATTTAAAAAACACTATAATTTTTTTGTGTATAATGAAGTAAAAAGCTTTTAATTTTTAAAATAAACTTCCGATAGTAGATTGTCTAAAATATTTAATAATTGAAATTAAGATTAAGATTACAGTGATTAGGAAACGCTAGGAATTGAATTAAATTGTGTTTTATAAATTATACTTATAGGATGAAGGTTCAAAAACAACATTTATTACCATCAAAAATTATATAATTATAAATAAAATTCCTCGCAAGACAAGTTTGTTGCTATATCATCGTTTTCAGCAGATATTTGTATAATTGCAAGTTATAATTCTATAATATAAAACAATCGGAATGACCACAGTTGTTTTCTGTACTATATGACTTATAATTTTTTTGTTCTGCATGATAACCAATTTTAATAATGTGTAATATCTGTTTCATCTGATTTTGAAACTGCATACTAAAAAGGATATTCATGAATACAAAGAAGCTATAAAAGACTCAATTAACCTCTATTAAGCTGTGATTGTTAGATTGTGTCTTTAAAAACAAAAAATTGAGTTTCAAGTAATTTATAACCATAAAAGAAAAAAATTTATGTAAATCTTAGTACAGTGAATTTTCTATAGATGACAGTAAAAAGTTATAAAAAAACAAAAAATATTAGATTTGTCTAACATGTAAAGAAAAAAAAAAAATTTTTTATGGAATTAGGCAATAAAACAGTGTGCCTGAAGATGAAATTTTAAAAATAAAATTAAAAAAACCAAAATTATACACGACAAAAATATAATCGTAAATTATAATTTTGATTGTATTCTTTTACAGTGTTTTGTACTAAAAATTTCGTACGTAATCGTTTTTATGTACAAAATTGTCATCTTTAGAGTCTGCTATCTATAGAAATTTACTGTATATTCCCAAAAATTGCATAAAATGACATAAACTCAACTTTTGGAGATTAAAGAAAGCCCGAGCGTTTCAATATCAACCAAATTACTAAAAATATGCTGCTATGTTTTTTTGCTATTTAAAATCGTTCGAAATCATTTTTTCGAATTTATTATAAATTTTGTGTATAAAATTATAATTTTTTTTTTTTGGAACTAATGAAACCCATTTATTTGTTAATTTATAGCGATATCTTTACGACCATAATATATCATTATAAAAAAATTTAACAAAAAAAGGATTTTTTTTTTCAATTTTTTGCATTATTACAGCTTTTATCACGAAATATCGGAACCCAGGATACAATTTTTATAGGTTTAAAATTTACCGGGAAAATTTAATCCGGGATAGTGACGTCACTAATATTAACATCTGTAATTTTTCTTAAAGGTAGTTGCAAATAACATAAGTGTATTACGTATGTTTATTTTGCAGCGTAATCAATTAAAACCTAAAATGAGACCACTTAACCGCGATATTACATTTGCATTTAATTTGTTACGAAAATGTCGATTATGTATAAAACAGTGCCAGGTGTTAATTATAGCTTTACTTTTTTCAGACCGGGTTAATTTTCTTCGTGCATTTTATACAATTCTCACTTTAATATTATTTACATTGTATGCTAAATTAAAACTTGAAGCCACGCAACAAAATAAATATATCAAATATTACATTCAGTATGCCGTTTTCCATATTAAAATAGAAAATAATACGAATGTAAGTATTTTTTGTTAAAATATCACTTTTTTATTTACCGGGTTTTGCAATCAAATAGGTCTTTTTATAGAACCAATATAAACTTTTTATCAAACAATATGAACTTTTTTTGCAATCAAATTAATTTTTTTTGGCAATTAAAGTCCACTTTTTTAGCAATCAAGGTCTGCTTTCTTGGCCATTAAAGTGAACTTTTTATGCAAACCAAAAAAATTCAAAATTTTATATATAGAAAAATAAACAAAAGAGTTTAATATATTATTATTTGGGCTTATATGGATTTTATTTCCACATTTTTCACCGAAATCAAAATTAAAAAGAGTTTTATGACATTAAATTTAATAAATGCGTTTTTTTTTATACAATCAGACTTAATACTCATTTTTGAAAATTAAAGATACGAAAATGCAAATGATTCCTGTTCAAAATAACCTATTTATTTAAGGAATGACATCAAAATTAAAAAAAACATCAACATTGAGTTTCTGTCATACTTTTTTATTCACCGTAAAATGAACCATTTAGTATGATATACACAGTGAAGAAACAATGAAAAAAAGTTTGCAAGTAAAGCTTTCTTTTGTATTGATTGATCATATTTATCAATTTTTTAATTGCAGACAAGTATCTTATATTGTTCTTTTACAAGATAAATCATTCTTTATGGTCATTTTACGGTGAATAAAAATTATCACAGCCACTCACAGCTGGATTTTTTTTCATTTATATTTTAATATCATTACTAGGGGGAACCATAAATGCATATTTTTGATGCATTTTGTTGCAGTTATTAGTAAAAAAGTTGCAAAAATGTGCGCTTATAAAAAACAGGCAAAAATAAAAACAATAGCCTATAGGTGTTTAATCTATTTCAATTATGCCTATTTCTCTTCCATGCTTATAGTAACGACTAAAGTACTTTAACCCTTTAGTTCGAATTTGCTAAAATTTTATATGCCACTAATTTTTTTCTTCTTTGTCCTTAATTTGCAAATTGCAATATTTTAATTGACGCTAAATGCTTTTCCTTTAAAATTTTAGGACCCATATAATGTAAAAATCAAAGAGATATAAGAATGTTAGGAACATGACTAGACAAAAGAATTCGGCAAACGACAATAATTGTTTGAAAAATTGTTCATTAAGTGCATTTTATGCAATGAATATATGGTCTTATATTCACAATATTATTACTTTGGGCAAAATGATAAGAACAACAATTAAAATTGGAAGATGACAGATTAAAATCTACGTACATAACATGAAATCTAGTATTTAACATCTTTTATTATTTGCATAATTCATTTTTTCATCTTTCGGAAGGCCGAGTTACCTATTTGATTTTCTCTTTTCGCCCAAGTGACGGTGAAAACATCATGAAGCATCTATTCTGGGAAGTTTATACATAAATATAGGTTTATTTATTATAATTTATATGTTAATATTACTCCAACAATAAAAATATAATATAGTGTGCATTAGGTGTAAGCAAATGATGTTTAGATTAATGGCGAATATTTATAGATTTCAGAGTTCTTCCTACTACTTTTAATTTAAAAAACTTAAATATAACTATGGAAATATATGGGTGGATTTTAAATATCTAATATTTTAGCATATTTCTAATTACAAAATAAGGGTTAAGATGTTTTACGATGCCAAATTTAGATCTTTGGCTAGAAGCTTATTTAGCATCGAAAAACTGCGTTCCACCGCTACAGAAGTTGGTGGACACTTTGGCAATATAACTTTTATAAGTGAAATAAACCCATTTGGATGTTTTTTTGGCATACATGCATGCCTTCTTACTGCCTGTGCGCGTTTTTACCATTTATGGGGAATTAAAATAAATGCATCAAAAAGATGTACTAAAGGGAGAATAATGTGTTATTATAAAAAAATAAGTGCATTTAAAACTAAAAAAGTGCATTTGAACGACCCTAATCATTACTCAAATAAATAAGTTATTTTGAACAGGAATCATTTGCATTTTCGTATCTTAAATTTTCAAAAATAAGAAATAAGTCCGATTGCACAAAAAAATGGCATTTATTAAATTTACCGTCATAAAACTCTTTTTTAATTTGATTTCCGACAAAACAATTGTTTTTAAATTCCATATAAGCCTAAATAATAAAATATTAAACTCTTTATTTATTTTTCTACACAAAAAATTTTGAATTTTCTTGGTTTTCATACAAAGTTCACTTTTTCTTTTAAAAAAGTTTACTTTGATTGCTAAAAAAGTATACTTTTTTTTAAAAAAAGTTCACTTTGATTGCATAGAAAGTTTACTTTAATTGCATAAAAAGTTCACTTTGATTGCCAAAAAAGTTTACTTTGATTGCATTAAAATTAGTATATTGGTTGCAAAAAAAGTACATATTGGTTGCACAAAATGACCAATTTGATTACAAAACCCGGCATATACATTTATAGCTAACTTTATGTTATAACGAATGCCATAAATATACTAAGATATAATCACGCAATAAAAACACAGCGCTTCGGAGTTTTTCACTCTGGGAATATACCACATAGAAAAATAGAAAAATAAATGCGCATTATTTTTGTATATTTTTGCATACTTCAATGTCATTACATAAAGCACAAACTTGTATTTTTATATTTATTTTCCTCAAGTAAAGTTTTTTTTTGCGTTTTCCTTTCATCAAGTTGTAAAAGACTCGCAGGTGTTCATTTTCTTGCGTTTTCGAAATTTACAAAATAGATTCAATTTGCGACTACGGCAAATTATGCCAGCCAGAACAACCGTAAATTTGATTTTTTGTTAAAAAAACGTTTTTTTTTTGTTTCTTTTATATTATAATCTAGGGTGGCACCCGGCCGGGTTTTTTACGATATCCCGGGTTCCGGGTCGGGTCGGGTCAAGGCGTGTTTGAATCGGGTTTGAGTCAGCTGGGTTAGAATTTTTGGGTATGATAAAAGTCAGAAAAAAAAAATTCTGTTCAGTTTTCCTCCACTTTTTTATAATGATTTTTCTATTGCAAATTAATCAACAAAACCTGTATTAAATAACTACTATAGGAAGGGTAGTACTCACTTTTCCATCATTAATTTTAAATATCTGACCTGGCATTTTATACTGTAAAGCATACAAGGGTGAAGTGCAGTAACTAAAAAAACAAGACCATCTACTGCAAAATCTCATGACATCTATAAATATATCAAATGCTCGCTAACAAAAGTTAATACGCTAGTAGCAATGTAAAAGCAACAGCAAATAGAATTTCATGCATAAAAAACAAAAAAACACCTACCAAAAAACTACTTAAGTGCTGTTCACATATTAAATATACAAAAAATATCACATTTTGTAGAAAAATTTTAAATTTACCAAAACTATGTAAAACTTTGATATGGATATATTTTTTTTTGTGACATAAAGCTGTAAAACAGTATGCGCCAACAGCAAATATTTTTTGTATTTTTTTATAATAGGACTTTTCTGAAAAAAACTAACAAAAACATACGGGTCTCATTAATATTAAATGATATAAAATATATATATAATATGTTGTTGAAGAGAGTAGAATAACGGTCAAATTTTGTGGACTTTACAACAAAAAAATCACTGATATGTTTGTTCAGCCATGTTATTTGCTTAGAAAATGGCATTGCACAGTTTTGTACACAAAAAAGAATCGGAAGCAAAAGCTCTCGGACCGCTAAAGAAAAAAAAAATCGGTCGTAAATTATTGTCCTGTGTTGTAGTTGTACAATCTTTATTATATCGTTCTAGTTATTCTACCGTATCTTACAAGCTTTCACAATATAATATTGTATCGCATTTTCTGTTGTTATATTTTAGTATGATTTAAATGTAGTTTGTAGTATTTGCAACACACTAACTCATTATGTAAATTAGATTTCCTTGATACGCTGAAAAATATATGATTTTTTCTTTTTTACATCAATATACGAAATAAATTGCGGGCTGCATTCTTTTTGTCGAATTCAGATTTAAAATCATTAAATGTCTTTTAATACTGTCTATCTATTACAAACTTGTCTTCACACTGTAAAAATAGTGTTTAAAGTATGGTCTTTCTTAAAAAACATTTAGCGAATCAAATAAAAATACGACCTGAAATAACATGCGTATATTTTTGTGATGTTTCTGTTGTTTCGTTGTCGTACATAGTTAAAATAAAATAAAAAAGAGTTTTTTTGTTATCGTAAATTTTTTTTGATAACGTCAATAAACATCCAGTAACAATTACTAAATCATAATAAAAAATAGTAAGTTTCTTGTTGGGTGTACAGGACTTAAGACGCAGGTTTCTGGGCCTGATTGTACACAGCTGCACCCAAAACCCAACAAAGCGTAGATAATAGCATTAAAACGATTTTGAGGGTCGCAAACGAGAGAACTCCGCGAGTTATGCACAAATATACCCTCGAAATTCAATTATAAGCCTTTTTGCGCATTTTATTTGATATATCTAGTTTGGGATTAATTTTGTGATATATATGTTTTAGATAAGTGAAATTAATTATGTCATAATTGGACCATATTTAATATTATGTATATAATGACATACATGTAAATAAAGAATCAAGTTTTAAAATGGTTTCCAAACAGAAGTTAGGAGCTAAGCCCAACTCATCCAACATATCACAGTTACCGATTTTTTAAAATATTTTAATTTCGTTTAAAATTGTATTTTTATATTGCCAAAAATCGCTTTACAAGCAAAACAAGGGTACAATCAGCAACTGTTATAACACGCTGTATTATTTATTAAAAAAGTAAAAATTTAATTGTGACACGTAACGACAAAAATTGTGTTATCTTAACAAAAAATATCTTTTAATGTAACACAAGAT
>JAQFYM010002793.1:0-21544 GCA_034694785.1 Agrenia bidenticulata
TTTTAGCATTCCGTGACTGAAAAAAAAACAAATGAAAAAACTGATCATTGAAACAAAATTTTGTTATGGCTATTTTTTTAAAAATTTGCCCTGTTCGATAGCTATACGTTTATCCTTTTACGAAACCATTTATGTTTATACGTCTAACACGCGCACTAAACAACATTGCAAACACGAATATTCACGGTTTTTTACAGTTCGAAAATTTTGAAAAATTTATTATAAATTTATAATGCATATATATACAAAAATTAAACAGATTTACATTAAAAAAACCGTGTAAAATTAGTAAAAAAGTCCAGAAAATTCAACACTTACTTTCGTAATGATTTTTTGATACAAAAGCTGATTAGTATGTTTTTATAAAATATGATGCTGAATTAAAAGTGTAATAAAAATTTAAATTTCATATAATTAGTGTCTAAGCGCATCACTTACTAAGCTATTTTTTTTTATGGCTTTTGCCCTTAATAAAAAAAAAACCCGGGGCCCGGGGTGTAAAAAAAAAAAGCAAAAAAATACCCCGGGTTTTTTTACCCCAAGGGTTTTACAAACCCTACATATGATACCTATTTTTTTCTCTTCTAAATCGAAAGAGAAGACTTTTGATAACGAATAAAAAATTACCACTGTTCATACAAAACAACAATTTATTTAATTGTGTAAATTATGGCCATTTCGCCTCAGAATTAAAAAAAATTTGTTAAAAACCAGTTTTTTTAACAACTCATAGTGTTGAAATCAATACAAATAACAGTGTTTTTAAAAAAAAATTGGTTATTTTTCTTGGTCATTTTTCGTATAAAAAACTGTTTTTTGCAGAAACCATTTCTTTTTTTTACAAAACTATTTAAAAGATTACATGTTTGCTTTAAAAAAAATGTTTTTCAAAAAAAAAAAGTTATAAAAAAAACAGTTTTGCAAATAAACAGTTTTAAAAGAAAACTGTTTTTTTAAACCCTTTTTTTTGTAGGTAAGAAAAAAAACCAACTCCAGCGTAGTTTTTTTTCTTCCCGCAAAAAGACGCCTCAAGAAAAAGTAGTTTTTTTAAAAACAGTTTTTACACTAAACATTTTCTTTTGACAAAACCAACATGTTAATTCAAAAAAAGTTTCTTTAAAAAAGGATAGTTCTAAAAAAAAACAATTTGTTATGCTTAAAGTACAAGAAAATATAAATATTTTTTTTGTGGATAAACTGTTTTTTGTTTTTGATTCAAACACATTGAGTCTTTACAAAAAAAAAAAGGTTTATATAAAAACTGTGTAAAAATTCCAAAAATCACTGGCAATATATCTGCTATATATAAGAACTATATAAAAAGTTTTTTTTGCAGTAATTTAAATTACAAAAAAACGTGTACATGCAGTTATTTTGTAAAAACAATATACATCCTTTTTTCATATTCGTGTTGTCAGCAAATGATTCTTTTTACTTAAAAACAGTGTACTGTGATTAGTAACAATAAAGAATGATCCCAAAAAGTATGTTAACAGATTTTATATTTTTTCTTTATTATAAAATATTAGTTTTTTGGTTTTCCGAACTAAGGCAAAATGTAACGAATCAATAGACGCGTAACTGTTTACTTTAATTACCATTATGTGCAAAAGTAAATCATTGAACAAGCTTATGCCGCAATTGCTAAGCTTTTAAACAATTTTACATCTTTCAAAATTATCGTTTTGCTTTTCAAAACACGCATTGACATAATTTTTTTTGTCACGTGTTTTGTATAAAAAAATTGCGTCACGGAAAACTTATTTAAAAGATCTCTAAGCCCGGGGCCTCAAGGCCCATGCCCCGAGTTGATATTCTGCCGCCCCTCCTCAAATCCGTTCCTGTGCACATACACCTTTTTTTATAAAAAAGTGACGTGATTTCGCTACCGTGGTGTAAGACTGCCTCTATAATGCGGCAACTGAATTTTTATGCCTGGGGTTTTTTAATAAGTTAAAGTTAAATTACGAAAATGTAAGTAGAAAAAAGTTTTCACATCTAAAAACGTACAATGACAGATATAATAGCCTGCAATAGATTTTTTAAACTAGTGTGTACGCATGAAAAATGCCTCTGTATTGTAATATTATGTTATTGAAAAAAAAACTACCAACAAGTTCCCAGTCAGTGGACACATTTATACGTTGCTACATAATTTTTTTTTGCTTAAAAAATTCCGTACGTATTTTTTATTTTATTCTAGATAAATACAATAAATGTCCGTAAATATACATTACATTCTATTTACAAATATTTCTGAAGTTCAAGTACTAACGAAAAACCTTTCAAGACCATTTTTGCGTATGCATAATATATTACAACATTTCATTACTACTGCTAATACATATTGTTATACCTTTTTATTAAAGCGTAGGTTAAAAATTTAAAGCGTAGGTTTGAAATCACTTTTTTTTGTTAAAGATACATAGAAATACATAGTTTTGTTTAACGCAAACCGTCATTAAATGCAGGTTTGACGCAGATGTACGTAGACTCGCGTATTCTAAATATATAATTAACCTGTGTTCGAAAAAAAAAGAACGATGCTAACATTTAAAGAAATTTTTGGTGCAAATAAATTAACGTTCCGGCTTAGAATAAATGATTTTCGACCGATAACTTGTATTGTATTTTGCAACAGTTGAGCATGACAAAAATTATATAACAGTTATTTAAAAAACAACATCAGCAGCATCTTTATAGCGCAATGCAGTGTATCGGTAAACAATATAGCATTTTGCGCGGCGTAATTGAAAGTTAATTGCAGTTATTTAAAAAAATTGTGATATGTTTTTTTTTGTCCATTTTTCAAACAAAACCAATTTTGTGTAACTTGATATAAGTCTTTTGTAGCGCCATATAGCCTGTCTTCGGAATATCCTTTTTTACGAAAAATATATATCCTAAATATTATGCGCCTAAAATTTTTATTGCAAAATAAATTATGAACAACAAAATTTGCACATATATGTACTTACGTAAAAGATATAATTCAAATGCACAAAGTAAGTTAATCACCTGTTATAAATTTCCGAATAAAAGTATAAAGGTGTTTTAGTAAAAATTTGTGACGCTTTTGTGGCAAGTAAAAGTTCTTTGCTTTTTTAAGGTTATAAACCCGCCACTTTTACTATTTAAATTGCTTACATGGCTTGCTTGGTAAAAATATATATTTTTTTTTTGTCTATAACTTCCGTTTTTGTAATCTCGTATTTTTTGTACATGAATTGAGTTTGCACTGCCTTGATAACCAGTAGTTTTTTTTAATATATAAATGTATTGCATTTTTGTGTACCTTACTAGAGGTAAATAGTGAGGCTGTCAAACTACTGTTTTACATTTTAAAAATAGTAACACGAAATATTTTCGTGATAAACTATATTATTATGTCGCATTCTAATTAACCAATGATTGTCATTTTTAATGCTGATAAAATGAACTTGCTGTACATACATAAGGGTGCAAAATAATGAGTAGTTAAAATACAAAAACATATTAAAAAGCTAGTTTTAAAGAAAATACGCTGGTTTATGTTAATTTAGGAAAGAAAATCTTTAAGTGCGCCTACCAAAAACATCAAATTAAATGCCGTATCAAAATGTTAAAAAGGACTTAAATACTAAATATAAATGTGTATTTGTATGCATTACGTGCTGCACCTGTTTTTATCTTTTACCTTTTACATCTATACTTTCATAGGCTACGCATCTTAAACTTTTTCATATATAAACGTGCCTTTTTTTGTCGCTTTTATTGTGGGCATATTAATTTAAACATACAATTACAATTAACTCGAGAGGTACATCTTACTGTTTACTATATTTGTATATTCTTTAGTTTGTTATACTATTAGACATGAATATAAGTTTCGAAGACAAACTAAAAAATATGTGAAGGAACCATTTGTTTTATTTAACTTCGCATTTTACACTTGACGACTTACATATGACACTTTTATTATTCTGAAGACTATAAATTTACTTTTGGATAGTTTTGCAAAGTAAATGGCAGCGCTTGCTGTTTTTATTGAATACATAACTACGATGCAATCTATCCCTTTAATTTTTTAGTAATAAAAAACAGAAATGTGAAAATTTTAATTTGTACATAGATCATATGGATGCGCTGATTTACCCTGGTACGCCTCTTAATATATATCTTCTCAGTTGTTATAAACATAATAACAACTTTTTGCTCGTTAAAAACAAGCAGGATTCTGTATTGATTGGTGTGTTTTTTACTCCTATAAAAAAACTATTTTAATGATTGCGTCATTTTCTTCACGATTTTTTTTCATGTTAGTTTTAGATTGATCATAAAAAAAGGTTGTTAGTTTTTGTGTGCCGACGTATTTTTTATTTAAAGCAACAAACTACCTTATTGGAAAAATTAAGTGTATAAACTGTAACCTTAAAATTTCATGCTTTTGTAATTGGTGAATTGCAAGTGCAATGGTAACGAAAAACCTGGTCAAAAAAATGACATAATATAAATTATAACCCTTCGTTTCGAATTATAGTAATACGATGTCAAAAAGTGTATATAAAAAATTGAATTTATGTTTTTTGACGTATGTAGGAATAAAAAAAGTCATATAACGTGTCTTTGTTCTAGTAAATACCAGCATGCATATAAGTCGTTAACAGGAATCAGAAACGGTTTTTGTTGTTTATTTTCTTTTGACGTCCCCTTAAATAGTATAAATAACTATCTAAATGTTTTTGATTTGCAGTTGGAGGTCAGCATTGACCCGAAAATACCCGGTTCTGCCTGCCCGCGGGCCGGGTTTACGCGGGTAGAAATTTTCTTGTAAGATCTCGGGTTTTTTTTTATTCGATCCATCCGAAAAAAATTATGCGTCAATTTTAGATATAAACATTTTAAAACCAAAAATTTACAATATTGTTAACTTATTGTATTATAAGAAAAGCAACATACTGTAAAAAATAATTAGTGTATATTAAATATACAAAATGCGAATTAAAGTGCCTATCGTTTTATAAATTACTTTATCGTCATTAAATCTATTTAATATGTATATCAAAGCAAAAATAAGAAAAAGGTAAATTGCAACAAGTATATGTTTTTGTATGCAACAAAAACAAATTTAGCGTAAACTTACACAAAAAATACGTAAACTGCCGTTTTTGAGTTAACAAATATATGGATTTATCATGTATTATTTTAGGGTTTGTTTTCGTGAAAAAAAAACAATTTACAGTAAAAACAAAAAAGAAAACTCTAAAAACGTCATAAGAATACACTTTGAACGTAATGATAAGTATAAAAAATTATAAATAGCTGATTTTTTTTCTTATTAAAAAAAAAATATTTTTTACAAATTATAAAGTTTTTTCATTCCATTTTGTAAGTACGGGAAAGCTGCACCGCGCCCCCCCCCACCCAAATTTATAAAGACTTCAATTTTTTTGGCAATTGTTTTGTTTGATAATTTTTACACTTAAATATATAAATCAAATACCTATAAAGAAAACAATCGTTTTTCTGTACAGAAAAACACTGTTTCTTTGTAATTATATTTTTAAGCATATATACTGTATTATATTTACAAAAGAAAAAAAATCAAAGTTTAATATAGCAATGTAATTTTTTTTTTTAAAACTTTCTGTTTTTAAAATATTTAAACACACAATGTTTTTTACATATTGGAAACGTACCAGAAAAAGAGAATATAAAACGTTAAGGTATACATTATGATGTATAAAAAGTAAAAAACATACATTATATACAAACAAGTTAAATGCACAGAAACTATTGTAAACCACTATCCTTTCATTTTTACAATCAATCGGTTTATAAAAGGACTTAAACTGAAAAACAAACTAGTACGAGTTTTGTAACGCATTGCATGTTCAATCGCAGTTTTTTACAAATAACATAGCTAATAAAACTTTGTGTCAGCAACCTCTGTAAAAACATGTTAATTTTTATAAATTATATTTTGCATCGGTTTTAAGCGTTGTAACTATGTAAAAACCAATATAACAAAGTATCTTAAGGTTCTGTGTAATTTTAATGTGTCCAATGTAACCAAGTACAGACAAATTTTGTTGTTAAATTATTCATGTTAGCACACAAATCAGAGTAGAAAAGTAGAGCTATGTATTTTAGTATTTTGGCATGTATTTCTGCATAATATGTGAAAAATTATACTATATCATAATATTTAACAAAAAAAATTTATTCGGGCATAAACGGGCCGGGCCGCGCCGGGCCGGGTAGATTTTTTTTGCAAAAAGAGAACGGGCCGCGCCGGGTCAGGCGGGTATATTGCACCTCTTTTTTGTAGGTTACTTGCTCATCTTTGCATGTCGAACACTAGCTGTTTCCGGTAAAATGCATCAAAATGTCCAAACACGAGCCTTAAAACTATTGCAAAAATTGGATGCCTACTTTTTACTCGCACAGTAAAATGATAATGCAATGGCATTTCTTAGATGTAGTACAAATAAACGGTTATGGCATTGAGTTAATGATTTTCTAAAAAACATGTTGGATACTACAAAAAATTTAAAATAAGTATGAAACCATAGAAAAGTTACTATTGTACAATAAAACTTATTATGAAGTTCTGTATGTTAATATTTTTTAAAAAACTTAAATTAAAAAGTATTTTAAAATTTATGAATATGCAATTTGGTATTAATGCAAAAGTAGTATTGTTTACGCCTAAAAATCGATTTTTTAAGGACGAAAATATCCGCCATTATTGCTTTACTAGTGCGAAATGGCTCGTTATAAAAAAATAAGTTTTTATTTATACATTTTGTACGTGTATTTGCAATAGCATAAGCATAGTATTTGCGCCGAAACTCAAAATTCTTATAGATAAGCGGTTATATATATAACACCCTAACATGTAAAACGTTTTAGCTTATGTTCTTTAATAATCAAAATAGCAAACCTTATGTATCATACAAACACATAGTAATCTGTATGTACAAAAAACTTAAATTACGATTAAAGCTGTTTTATGGAAATTAGTCTAAAAGGTATGCATCAAATACAAATAACTATTTGGAGCAGGTGTTTTAAAATATATGCATAAAACATACAACACATATAGTAAGGTGTATTTTAGGCAGTTCGACATATTTTATACTAGATTAATTGTTCTTAGTTTAAAAAAGTTCGTATCGACTTAAAACAGTATAACCTTAGTATTTAAAAGCTTTTTCTTCGATATAGCTTTCATAACTATTCCGTAGTTAGTGCATTTGTTTTGACATTGGAACACCGTTACAATAAAAGCCAATCAATCACTTAAAACCGACTATTAAATGCAGACTTGTATTTATGACAGTTTAAAACGTAATATTTTGACTATGAAACGATATTAAAAAAACATCGTTAAACGTATTTATAACCATAAGTGCATCCGATATTTGAATAGGTTGTCTGCACAATCTTAATAATCTGACGATTGCAATGAGAAATGACGCCAATAGAAGAGCTTAAATTTAGTTTACTAAAATTATATAAATCTGGGTAAGAGAATGTAATTAAATACAGAATCTTATTTTTTTTGTAATTTTACATTACAGATTTTTATCATTTTAGTTTTTTTTTTTTAATTTTGTACTACTAGTTATTAGCGTTTAATACATGTTTCTACTAAAATTATATTTTTTTTATAACAATAATTATAAATTTTTCTTTTTGTTATGGTGTATCAAATGCTCTTACTTTTGTTATTTAGGCGGGTCAATGCCAAAAAAACTATTTTAAAGATAAGCGTTTATCTTAACTCCTGGCAACATATAAAAAAAAGTTTTTTAAACTTTGGTATGAAGTCGCTCATGGTTCTAGAAAAAAAAATGTAATTTGGCAATTATATGCATCTAACGACTCTAAAACCTTTTTATCTAAACAATAAAATGATTAAACATTTATTATTTCTTAGGTTTAACTTTTTTGTCATATCTTTTTATACTCTTTTTTTGTTACAACGAAAATTCTGTATTTTTAAAAATAGCAAATCCGAATTATAAGAATAAAACAGCGATCGAAAACGCCTTTTCTATATGACGTCTATAGATATCATTTTCCAGCCAGAAGTTAATAAGACATTACCTTTAGAATGTAGAATTATACTCTAGCGTATTATATTTATGCAGTATAGTGCTGCGTAAAACATACGCTTTGTTTTATTTTTTTATTTTTTTACATAAAACAAAAAAGCGAACACTTGGTGAAATTTATACATAGGGCGTGTTCGGACAATTTTTCATGAAATTTTCCAGGCCAAATCAAGAGGTAAAAAATTCCAGTGGAAAAAATAAATCCATTAGAATTTTTTTGTCTGTTCAATATTGATTTTTCTATATAAGATTTTTTTATTGGAAATATTTATGGCCAAGCTAAGCACCCTTGATCATTTTTTGTTCCATTAAAAAAATAAAATGCAAATTTCCATTGGAAAAAATTACAATGGAAAATTTTATGAAGATCTCTTAATAATTTGTGATACATTATACTAAATGCAAAATTTTTATAACTTAGTAAATTTTCTAACCATTAGTTAACGTACTCTAAGACCTGCAGAAACGCACACGGATATGTAAGGACTGTGTTTAAAATAAACAGAACTTAAAAGTTTGAAGCAATATATTGTCAATTACGTTTAGTGAATTTGTGTTTTTTTTCTAACAGTTTACGCATATATTGTTGGCTCGTCTTGTATTATTAGCGTCGATGTTTGCATGCAGCGCAAAACAATGCTTATTTAACGATCAAGACCGTGTTCATTTTTTTCTATAGGTAGGACGTGTACTATATATAATAATTATATTATTTTTCTAATTCGTACAACTAATGGGGATTTTTAAGCTTTTGTTAATGTTCGCTTTACACTCTATCGTAAATAAATTTTCATCAAAGGGTAATGTTAAAAAAATCCATGAGCCGGCCTTATGGATAACAAAACATGTAATAACCTAAAGTATTAGCAATTATAAAACGTTAAAAAGAACACGTCATAATGGTACGTACCTTTGCCAGGGGGGCAGGGAGACGGTACCGGGCTCATGCTTCCCTAGTCAAAAAGTCGCGCTTGTTATTAAGCGGGGGTTTCTTTTTGTGCAGAGATTTTGTTGATAGTAAAAAACCCTACTATTGCATTATACGCTAAAATTAATAAAACATATAAAATATGAGTTTGTCCTTGTTCAATTGTGTTTTACAGCTTAATTGTTAAAAACTTTACAGCCCTGGTCAAACATAAATCCGAGCTACGCCACTGAGCTGGTCTATCATTAGGGTTTTATCAATTTGTAAATAGAAAAAATTGAACAGTAAAAGATTAAGAATTGATAGATATATAATAAAACAATAAAAAAATTTATAAGTGTTATTTTAGGTAATAATGTGTATTTTGACAAACCTAAAGTAATAAAAAGCGATAATACTATTCATAAACAGGCGTTTATGCAAAAATGCGTGATTATCATAAATATAAAAAAATGCAAAAAATAACAAATTAAAAAACTTCAAATAAAGAAATATCCATGTATAAGGCATAAGTTTGGTTGACTTGTATAGAAAAATGTATTTACCTTTTTTTTGCTAAAAACAAGATATATTTGGCGTGTATTACAGGACCAAATGCCTCAATTTTGATATAAAAACCGAACCAATCCTTTTCTGTCAAGTGGTTACTACTGTAAAATAGTTTTTAAGGATACCGCAAATCTGAGCAATAAAACGAATAACGGTAATATTAAACTCGAAAAAAAACAACACCTAAAAGGATTACGAATTAGATGTATTAAAGTAGTTTTAATATTTTGTAGCAAAAAACCCGTTGGTTGGTTTTAGTTATTTATAATCAGGCTTACATAAGCACACGACCTTATTGTAATTATTTACACTAAATTTTATAGTACGAACTTTTCTTGTAGAAAGCCAAAAAAATCAAGTAACAACAAGTATGCCTTTTGATATTATTGTAAAATTGTATATAAACAACGCAGTCATTAAAGTTTTATGTAGTGTTTAAAAAAAACCCTAGTAATTCCGAAAAACCAAACTTTTTGTTTTGAAATTGTTGCCTGTATGCTTACATATGTGTTTAATCATTCTATCTCTTCATCATGTTTTTTTGGTATATTTTTTCCTTTTTTCGATTGTTTTTTCTTTTTTTTTTATTATTTAAATAACGGCGTTTTTTTTGAATAACAATAAAATACTATCATTTGAGTGTAGTCGTAAGTGTAAAAAAAGATTATTTTGCGGTATATACTTTTTTTTTTTGTTTTGATTATATTTTGAGGCCATAGAAGGAAATTGTTACACTTAATACTAGAGCCCCCAAAAAGAGTAGAAAATAAAATTCAAGCTATAAAAGAAAGTTTTATATACAAATCATTATGTTATATTATACTCATCATTTTAACACATATAAAGCACTTTTTTTGACGTTTCTCTATTATTTGCATGTCGAAATTATATATACTACCCTTGTTTATTGTAATAAAACAGTGGTAGAAAATACAGATATGCCACAAAAAAAAATGCGTGTTGTTTTTACAGTGTAAAATTCTTGTTGGACTCATTTTAAAAAGTTATTGTTGAATGATATATGTATTTTGTATTATCACCGCCTTTTCTACCTTCTTCTTGCCTATTTTCTACCTTTGTTGCTACATTTTCCTAACCCGTTTTATTACCCACATAATAATATTACTTATTTTTTAATATAAAAAACTGGTACTTCTTTTAGTCTTGTTAAACTACATAAAATGCATTTCAAAAAGCATGCGTCATTTTTAATAGGGCATGCATTATCTAATGCCGTAAAGTTTTTGAAATTTTTTTAGTTAGCTGTTTTTTTTATATTTCAATTTTTTGTTTGCATAAAATCATATAAACAGTAAAAAACCAATTACTAAAAAAAAAGATCTTATAAAATTTGTTCGTAAAAAATGCTCTATTTTACTAAATAAATACCCCCTCCGTACCAAAACACTTGTCCAGTTTTTATTTGCAATGCCCTTAGAAATAACTTCAAAATTTATTTAAGCGTTAATACTAAGTAAAAAGACTTCAAACAAATGCAATTGCATAGTTTAGCAAAAGCCTCATTCCATTAGCTTTTCTTTATATAGAGCTTAATTTTTGTAAAAGCGAAATAGAAAACGATTATATTAAAATAACAAAAGCTGCTTATTGTGTTTTAAAAAACTTGATTAATGTGCAGTTGCAATTTTACTGTAAAATAAAATGGTTCCCGCTTTAGGAATGTCTATTTTATACAAACTATTGTCAATATTTAAAAAAAAAAGGTCGAAAAAAAAACAAGTTAAGCAGTTCAAAGCGTCGAAATATACCTCTAAATATAATTAACTTTATAAATGTGTTGTAACGCCATATTGATTACCTTTTTTGGATGCAAAACAAGTTTAAAGGTACAGAGGAATAATATCTTGTGGGGTTGTACTTATGTTGACCGCTGCAAAAATACACTGTTTTCTTTAGTGTAGCATTTCGTAATTAGATGTTTTGTATGTTTTTACTTTATAGCAAGTTTTTTTGACAATTACTTTTACTTTTAATTACAAAATACACATTGAGCTACCAAAAATACACGTACTTGTTAAATTCTTAAAACTTACTATTAAAACGTTTAAAAAAACACCCCATTGTTTTAATACAATTTATAACTAGACACATGGACAAGTTTTGCATTGTTATCAGTTTTGGTTATTATAAAAGCATAATTAACGTAAAGAAAAAAAAAATTCTATACAGAAGGTAAAGAAAAATATATTTATATTTTTTGAAAACATTGGTAACCAGTAGACAATCAAGGTACTGCGCTCATGACCTTTTATAAGGAATACGAAAACATCAAAGTTACCTCTAGAGTTACTTAAGAAATAGCCCGCTATTATAAATACACGCAAAGACTGCCAAAAACAATTTGAACCCCTTAAACACGTTTTTACAAATGTGACGGTTGGATAAATGCGGCGTTGCCACGGGCAGTTGTTCTACGCGGAGGAAAACCCATTGAAAATGTACTTATTTAGTTATTCCTAGTTTTCTTTTATAGATATTTTCTTATCATAAAACCAGTGTTTAAGATGTATTGCATCAGTATATATAAAACAAACTGTTTTACATCACTTTCACCATATATCTATAACATATCCAAAACTCCATGTTGTAGCTTTTCAATGCCTTTTTGATATGCGGATTTTGCTCCGAAGCGCGAGATCTCTTTGTTGCGCATATCAAACCGCATTTTTAGGCCTTTTTACTCTGAATAAACAATTAGAGGCCTGAAGCCACAACTGCTATAATACCCCATTTCGATACCTGTGGTCATTCGTTTGACTGTATTTTTGCTGTCTTTGCTGGTTTGTTTGCGCATTACTTCGTTTGCATAAAAAATATATTTTACTAGCATATACAATCCATGGATGTATTTTATTTAAAAATAAAAAAACTAAACAAAACTGACAATAACCTTTATATATAAAAGCAACTAGTTGTTACTTTTTATTCGATATGCAATTTTGTTTTTTTGTATGTGTCTAGCCTGTTTTTTAGTATTTATTTTGCTGGTATTGTTATTTTATTTTCTACGTATTTTCTTTTTGTTAAAAACTTTACAAAATATTATTTTTATGGAAAATTTTACTACAGAACAGTTTAAATTACCTTTTAATCTTATATTTAACATATAAGAAAATTATACCTTATGTTTAAGTACGGGGTCGCAAATAATACGTTTTTTGTTGCATTTAACTAGTACAAAAACTTTTTTTTGTGTGACTTTTGTGTATTAAAAAAACGTCTAATTTGCGCATCTTGCTTAAAGTGAGCTTTTAAAAAACAAAGCAAATAAATTAAGACTTTTTTTTACAATAGCTTATTATATTGCATAATTTACATATTGAAAAAAAGAAAACATCTAAAGAAATTTCAAATACAAAATGTTAGCACTAAATAAATGTTGGTATATGTTTTTTGGTAGCATTTAATACTATAAATACAATACAAAGAAGATATTTACTATAAAAAACACACCTAAGTAAGGAAAATGGCATTATCCATCCAACAAACATAAAAAAAACCGATTTTATTGTATCTTGCCAGTTTGAAAACTGCAAATGTTATTTTCGCACTACAGCAGCGCTTGATGCAGTTTTGCTAGAAAAAACTATTAAGTTTGCTGTTTTTTTGCACACTTTTTGTTGTGCATAAATAAATTGTAAAAAAACAAATTTTTCTTAATATATTGTACATTTAAGTCAGTTCATTTTTAATAAAATATTGCCATTACACCTAAACAAAGAAGTCGTATAGAAATAGTTTCTTTTTCGTCTTTAAATTATTCAATACATGATTTTTTTTAAAAAAAACAATACTATTATACAATATTTACTTTTGATATTTACCACGATTCTTATAGACTATTTTAATGTTTTTGTCTAAAGAAACAGATATAACAATACGTTTTTTTTATACAAAAACAAAAGTTTTTTGTGTTTTTTCAACCTAAACGTGCCGTGCCCAGGGATGGCATGCAAATTTATACAAGTTACAGTTTTTACACCTTTGGTAACTACCTAAGAATATTCCTGACCCTTACTTTTTACAATTACCATGTGGTGAGTTTATTTAATGATTTTTACTTTTTTTTAGTCCGTAAGGTAGCAAATTAACTAATAAGTACTCTAGTGGTTTGCTTTACAATTGTTTTTTAAAAATGGTGAATACTATATTTTTAAAAACCCATATAAAAAAAACTAAGCATAGCTAAATTCTTTTTTTTTGTATACATAGATGTATATTCTATCAAACAGTTTATTTTGCTATTTGTAATTATACATTGTTCTATACTCTTACAGTACTTATCTTGAAGCATCTTGTATTTCATAAGCCTTAAATTCTGCAAACTTTTTTTATTATGTTTCCCTCCCGTTTAAAACAAATAAATAAGCAAAATGCATGTCCTAAATTGTATGTAAAAAACAGTTAATTAAAAAAGAAAACAAAACACTTAGTACACAGCAATTCTCGTTTTTTTATTATAATACTGCCTTAATTTTTTAAAAGAATCCCTAACAATATTTTTGCTTCTATCTGCATGCCCTAATAAATGTTGTGTTAGCTATAAATTATATATATATATACAACAGCCATACTCATTTGCGTACCAATTTATATATATATATAAATATAAAAAAAAATATAATACAATACTATGTACTGTGACAATATTATAACTGGATTTTTCGATATACCCCAAAAAAATGACAGGAAAACGCATATGTAAAAGATTCACTACATAAAGTATAAAACTGTTGCAACATTTAATTCTTTAAGGTGCAAATCTTAAAGTGTTTTTCGTGCACCGTAGCCAATATGGAAAAGTAATTTAAGCCATTTTTACAGTGTACACTATACGTATTTACTGGCCGTGCATCCCGTTTTACTAATGCTAGCGACTCAGGGATCCACCCCTATCATGCCTTCTATTTTTTAGAAACATTGATTACTGCCTATACGCTCAAGGGCCCTTTAACATCCAAGGTTCGGCCTAACATGACTGTCGCTGCAAGCAGCCCGGGCCTGTCTACTATACAGATGCTTGTCCTTACCCTCGCTTGCGCTGCATTTTCTTGCGTTAGGCTACATTTGAGGCCGTAATGTTTTTTATTGAACAGTTCGCACAATCCAATAATTAACACGCCCACCGTGATATAACCCCAATAAATTTTTAAACCCCCTAAGGACCATTCGGCACTACGATCTCAAGCCAATTAGGAAAATCTGGAAAATTAGTTTGACCCAAAATTTGTATATATACATTTGTAATTATATATTTATAAATTTTAATATATATATATAAAATCGATTTTTTGTTTAGATACAAAATGCCACATGCATACCATATATATCTTTGTTTTTAAAATCACTAGAAAGCAGTAAAATAAACGCCCGAACGTGCTTTTGTAAAGGAATAAACAAAAGTGAGCATTCAATATGAGAGAAAGCCATCAATTATATAGTTAATTAAAGCATGAAAAAAAGGCAATAGGAATATAAAAATAGCCTTTTACTTACCTAGTGATGATACAATATTAGATTGTTATAAGTTTAAAAAAAAGACAGAAGCCAAAACTGTAAAATACGATAAATATAAAATAAAAAAATACTCACATGGAAACTGGTGCACGTAATAGTAGCCACACGCAATATAAACTGGCACGATAATGTGTAAAAAGTCATCAGACTTGTAATAAAATATTGATTTGTAATTTTTGCCTAAATTTGCAAAGGGAAATCACATCTTCTATTCCAAGGTTCACGTAGAATATAAATCAGCAGAGTAAAGCAAAAATAAGAATTTTTAATATGAAAACCTATATAAAGAAACTATATAATGACGCTGGTATTTTCAATTAAAAACAATACGGTGCTATACATCGAGAACTTGGACGGTTCACGTATTTCACAAAGGCTGAGAAACATCACAAATAAAAAAGAATGACAGGACATGAGTGACTCTTGTATTTTCATTAATTCTTAATGGCGAAGAACTTAAACCGTCAATGATTGGTATGAGCTGGATACACACGCAATATTCGTAGTCACATCCTTCTAGCTATGTAAATATTTAACATGCTGCAAATTTCCCGAGTTGGATTACTAGGGTAATAGTTACGTATTATATAAATGAAATTAAAGTAGAGACTGTAAAGAAAATCAAAAAAGATTTTAATATTAAACAATATTTCAAAAGACAAAAAATACCCGAACCATCTTATATTTCTTTCCTTGTTTCCCACCAACGCCACATCCATTTTTTAATTTTGAAAACTTGAGGTGATTAGCGTTTGTAAGCAGAAATACTAATTTCTAATTTCTTTCATGATTCAGTCTTTGACGACTCTACATAATATTTAGATGCAGTCGAATTAACTCACTTATAAAGAGTGCTTTTGGATTCGAAATTGTATTTCAAGCATTTTAATGGTCACGTTCTTAAACTTTTATTGCAAAAAAACAAAACCGGTAAGTTTAAGAGATGTAAATAATGACTCTGAAGTAGAGGATTGTACTTATATTTTAGCAACGGAAGAAATGTGTGGCCTTTTTACAGAACTTGATAACATTATAAAGATTCTTGATTTTTACCACAAAAAAGAAAGACATGTTAACATATTATATTATACTAATAATATGAAAAAACGCCACCCTAGTGATAATGATCAAGCATCTACTGCATTACTTTTTTGTAAGAATATATATTTATCTATGTAAGTGGCGGGGGGCTTTAGGGTTGTCAACTCATATTATTTATGTCTGCTCTGTCCTCAGTCCTTCTCCGTTCTACTCTAGTGAAACTCTAGGGGGTAAATTATGCACACTATGAATAGTTACAGGCCCTAGTCAAAAAACCCTTACAGAACATTTGTCGCGAAAAACCTTGTATCCCTTTCTGGTGTGTACGTCAGTCTTCTCGTTATTATATCTCCTACGTCTCTTCAACCTATAGGTTTTCGTACTAGTCATGTAGATTTAAGGGCCGCATCGCTTTAGTAGGACTTATCAGTTATCTTTCTTCCCTCGTATACCTTGTCCCAGTGGCGTACCCAGGAATTTTTGAGCCCGGGGGTAGTCAGTGTTTTTTATAAAAATTACGCTTAAAAACCTTGTTTTTCGATGTTTTTAAGTTTTCAATTTTTGTTTGAAAAAATTGCGTTAAAATTTTTTTATTTGGATCTTTAAAATGAAAAAAATCTCTGCGACAAAAAAAAACCCCATTTAAAATCAGGCGTGGAAAATTATCAAGGGGGGTGAACCCCCCTACCCCCTCCCCCCCCCCCCACTGGGGTCTTCCACTGCCTGGTCCTTATTGCTCGTATCTTCTTTCGTCATTCTTCTTCAGATTCTGTTCTTGTAGACTTTCATCCGGCCTCTTTTTTTTGTGTTTTTCATTTCCCTTCTATCGCTGTCGGTCTTCACTGTATGCACGTGTGTGTTTCTAGTTCCTCCTTTACTGTTTGCAGATATTCGTTTCTTCATGTTATCCCGTTTCTTTGATACCCGTTCCTGCTTATCACCTTCATGTTGGCATCTACATCTTTCTGCATTATCTTCAGTTGCTATCCTCTTTAAATTTATCCTTACTTCAACAATGGTTGTATCTCCTTCAATATTTCCTAATAACTAGTTCCCAGTCTTATCTGCGTATTTCACTAATAGTGGGCCATCCCAGGCTCTATCGAATTTATCCATCGTAATTTTTTATTGCAGACCACATCTCCTGTATTCAACTTATCATCTTTCTTGTTTGGTTTATATGTTAACTACTGCTCTTTTTGTCTCTTTCTCATTACATCATCCTAAAAATTTTTATCCGTACTATTATTGTTGCTACCATATATTTTTAACTGCTTTTACATATGTGATACGGCAAGTAAATTTGCCAACTTTATAATAGTTAAATGGGTTACATCCTATAACCTCTTGCCATTTCTCGTTATAATCAAATGATACTATCCCATAATGTGTATCCAAGTTCTCCTTTAAAACGTTTGCTAGCTTTGCCAGGATGCCATAACAGTTTTTTTTTGCGGTTTACCAGGCCATTCGTCTGTGGTCTGTATTGTGTGCATTTTTTTATTGTCACCTTTGCCTCTCTACAAGATGCTCCACCATCTCGTTGTAGAACGTTGTCGTTTTGTCGAAAGATAGTACAAACGGACTTCCATGTTTTAATATCATTTTTCATACACAAACTTCGCTATATTCTTGCTGTTTTGTTCGGTATTGCAGCTATCACTTCATTACTAGATAGAAAAAAAAATCTAAAGCTATCACTATGTATTTATTACTGTTCTCACTCATCAAAGTGGGCCTACCACATCTTATTCTTACTCTCTCGGATGTTTTTTCTATTAGAAGTGGGTAGTTATATGGCACCTGGTTATTTTTTCTTAAAAAATACCACGCACTTTTTGCCCTTTGATACTTTCCCATATATCTCTATCCGCTTCCTTCCTAAAGTATTTGTCCCTTAATGTTTTATACGTTGAAAAACCCGATGGTTGCCCTAATGTTTCGTGATGTTCAATTACTAATTTTCTTTTGTGTTCTTTTTTCTCTGTCATAATCTTTAACATCTTGGCTTCTAATCCTCCTGTTGCATTTCTACAAAAAGCCTGTGCTACTTTTTAATCTTCCTTTTTCATGTTCGTTCTTGTACTCGTATTATTCTATTTTTTGCAAACATCTTAGATACTTCCTTAATTTCTTTGTTATATTCCTTATATATGTTCATGCCTTACTGTCAGTTACTATTTTATACTTGACCCCGGCCAAATAACAAATCCATATCTGTTTGCAAACGAACTACTCATCAATGGCCATTCATACGATTATAGTTTCTTTTCACATTCAGTATTCTTTTCTTGACCTGGTTGCAATGACTTTTTTACTTTCTTGTGTCGTTCTGTGTCAGACAACGTCCAAGTCCGCCCAGGCATGCATCTGCCGTTACCGTGAACAATCTTTCTTACATTTGTAGCGTTAAAATTGGATGTGATGTCAAAAAGGCATATTTTTTCAAATCGCCTTTTCTTGCATTTCTGTGTATACAAAGTTTTTTTTTTATCCAACTCAGTCAGTAGTGCCGATACTTTTGCAAAATTTGGCATGAATTTTTACAAAATCCGGCAAGCCCTATAAACTTTTGTTTCTGTTTTTCGTTTTTTGGTTGCGCGTACTCATCTATTGCCGTCGTTTTCATTTCCATTATGCTCACGGTCTCCTTGTCCTATAATGCACCCTAAATACTCTATCTCCGACTTGAACAGTTTGCTTTTCTTATAATTTATGCTTAATCCATGCGTATACAGTTCTTACAATATCTTGGTCACGTGCTCTACGTGCTCTTTTATCTTTGTGCTAGGTATTACAATGTCATTCATGTATCCTAGTGCGTAGTCCTCTGTAAATCTTTTAGTAATCCATTTAATATTTCTTGGAATGTCGCCGGACTATTCGCAAGTCCAAAAACCGTATATTTAAGTTTGTGCGACCCAGTGAGGGTTTGCTAAGCTACTTACCATTTATCGTTCTCCCTTATTGGCACCTGCCAAAATCCGTTCTTTAAATCGAGTTTTGAATATATTTTCGCCTTTCCTAATGTGTCCACCATGTCGCCAATCCGCGGCATTAATACACAGGTCATACAGTAATGCGGTTGAGCTGTCTAAAATCGACACATATTTTTTTTTCTCGTTTCTTTTAATCGACTAACACTATTGGAGATGCTATTTCTGACTTTGATGGTTATACTAATTTCTCCTGTATCATTTCATCTATGTTTTTATCCACGTACTTCTTACGTGCTTGTGACACTTTATATAAGTAGCATGTTATCCTCGTAGAGGGTCTGCAATCTTAGTACATGTTTCGTTGTCATACATATACCCTCTCAGATGATTTCCAGCATGATTTCTAGGATTTTGGTAAACTTTTGCATCATTCGGCTGTGCCACCAAGGCAACTCATTCTATGAACTATTTTTTTCTCTTTTTCATGAGGTTACTACATTATTAGTGTACCCTGTGTGGCATCATGGCTTTTTACTTGGGCTATTCTGTTTCAGGCTTGTATCCAACCATAATTTATTCATGTTTTTGCTTGCAATATCTACTTAAGTGGTGTCGCTACATCACAGCACCCGCTTTTCACACATACGTCTGGTTTCATTTAACTGATTCGACCATTTATGTCTCTTCCCTCCCGTTTTTTCTTTTGCGTCTTTCCCGAACCTTGTGTCAACGTAGTTCACTTTGTTTTTTAATAGTCATATCTCCGACTGTGCAAAGCATAATATATGTCTTTGTCTTTTTTTCCTAGTATTACTCTTATGCCTTGTCCATCCTTAAATCGTCGAGCACAACTCTATTATATTATAAACCGACTCCTCACCCAGTGCTTTTGTTAGCTACTTGTCCAGGTCTATAGTACAATTATACTTCCTCATAAAGTTGGTTTCTAACAACAACTCTTGGGCGAAATCATGTAGTACTACAACGTCAAGTTGTACAAATTATTATTAAATTGTATCGGAGGTCCTCTACTTTTCCATTCGATGATACACATACATTATTTGCAACTGTAATTTTAGCTTCCTTTGTCTTTGTTTTGCTGTATTGCAACCTTTGTGCCAAATCCTCCGATATCACGCGTAAATAAGCGTCTGTGTCATAACTAGGGCAAGTTATAATTGCAGTGAAAAAAAGCAAAAAACTGCGACTAAAATAGCGAAAAATGCAAAAAACTGCATTTTAAAATCTTTGACCACAATTTAATGGTTTAAAATATATCAAACGCAAATATAAGCAGCAATTCTGTGTCTATACATTAGAGATATCAATTTTTATTATGTTAAATATTTGTTGTACATTTTCGCTGGGTTTTTAAAAAATAGATGCATGAAAAAGATGCAATTAAAAGTAAAAAACTGTTGTTTATGACACTTTTCATGCATTTACGGACAAAAAAATGCATTTGCTTTGCCCTGGTCATAACTACTTTAACTAGCTCTTCGCCTACGTTTACATATGCTCTGATGCTGGCGAACAGCCTTTGTTTTTTTTTAGGATTTATCTTTACCAAGATGCCAGCTTTATTATTCAAGCACTGTATCACAATCTTCGCAAATACTTCGTTCGTAGTATTGTTATCTTTGCCCTGTAGTATTCTAGCAGCATTTGCGGCATTTCATCCTTTTCTTTTGTGAACCTGGTAGATTTTTCCTTAACTCTCCTAGTTTCCCATCCACTGTCTTTTCTAGCAGCTTCTCTTAATACTATAGTTTCTGCGAGACATTGGTTAAGATGTCGCGCTATATTTTGTGTCATTTAGTCTTGTACTTCTTTCTTCTTGTTTATCTATTTTTATTCTTGGCACCTCCGGGAAGTTTCGCTAGTAATCTACTGTTCTTACAGTTGTGACATGTATGTAAGTCACGTCTTCCTCTTTGCATGTCTATTGTATTGCCCTTCATTGATAGTGGCAAATTACCGTACTCATTTATAATTGTCTTCGTATCCATATCCTCCAATGGATTCTTTTTCTCGTTGTGTACTTCCTGTGTTTCTTTTATGCCTTCCTATACACCAGCTGTTCTTTCCAGTGTGTATAAAAACTCGTACTTCATTTTATCACTTAGGTGGAATGTATAGTGAATCCACTTTTTCCTCATGTTCACCAGTATAGTCTGCACGATTTTCTTCATATCAAATCATAATTCTACGTCTACTTCATGCATTGTCGGTACACTTTCTTATGTGTCTTCACCTTGTTTCTGCCTTGTACCTAAAAATTTCTCTATCGTGCTTGTCTACTTGCTCTCCGCAAACCGAACCTTTCTTTTATTGCCACGCAAACATTTTGCCCAATCCGTAGGTTACGTTTTCATTTCATCCACGTATCTCTCTGCCAGGGGCAAATTTAAAGGGGGCACTGGGGGCAGGGGCACCAGGGCCCCCGG